>VYZT01046182.1:26556-36589 GCA_013400735.1 Pomatostomus ruficeps
AAGATTGGGGGGGGGGGGGGGGCGTGTAATGAAGTTTACACATGGAGGGATATGCTTGCCTCCCTACTGCTATTTCAATAACAAGTGTGTGGCTTTACATTAAGTCCTTTGTAGAGGCACGGGCTCTACAGTATGTCAAGGAAGTAATGGCAGTAAGGGCTGGGACCAGAAAAGGTGACTGAGTGTGCTTGAAAATGTTTCAATGCTTAAAGGAGTGTGTGTTCATATTGTTGTTGTAATGCTTTTAAAAATATCCAGTTTAGAGCTGTTTTAGCAAGGAAATCTGAAATAGTCCGAGGCTCTATTCCTTTCCTTACATATTTCTGTCTTTTTCCAAGAGAAATTGTTTAATCTTCACCTTTTTTCATGCTGTGGTTTAGAATTACTGTTGTTTTTTATTTTATGGCTACTTTTTTTTTTTATTCTCATGGACACACCTGTTTTAGGATTTGAATTTCTTTTTTCTTTCATTCCTTCTTTTTCCCCTCTCTTTCCCTTCAGACCTAAGTGCAAGAATACTTCTACCTTTAATTACTCTTCTTCATGAAATCTTCCTTCTCTCCTGTCTCCTAATGCATATTCTCTCTCACATCCTTCTGCTTCCCTCTGCTCTTATGTATGCACTTCCCTAGCTTCCCATCTCTTTCCCCCCATCCATCCTTGATATTTTTCTTTCCTCTCCTTTTTGCTGCCTGCATCCCAGTGAGTGTTCCTTCCTGTCTTCCTCTTCCTCCATCCTCTTCCTTGCTCCCTTGCAACTTCCCTGGCTCCTAGATTTCTCTTCCTGCCAGTGCCCCCTCCAGCCCAAAAGTCTCCAACTCTCACTCTTATTTGTGGGAAGACTGGCTTGAGATAGCTTGTGAGGGTGACAAGCCTGAAAAGAAGGACTTACAATGAGAAATCAAGAAGAACAAGCCACTGGGAAAGCTGAAGAAGTGAAGTGTGTAGGAAGAAAGTAAAAGAAGGGAAATAAGACCAAGGAGGCAAAACCAGAGAGAAGAACGAAGAGTCACAAAAACTCTCAGACATGGTAGAGGGAGAGAAAAACCAAAATAAAACAGCTGGAAAATGCATTAGAAAAGATAAGGCTGTTGCTAGTTATCTAGTGCTGTGGCAATGAGTCAGAATCAGTGAGTTTCTGATCTCCTACTCAAACGTAAACAAATATTCCTTCATCTTTATTGCAGTGGTGCCCAAAGGGTGCCAATCACACAGCACAGCAGGTTTAGTTGCACACACACGAGACCTTGCAACCCCTGGCTGCACTTTTGCTGTAAGGCAAAGTCAAAGAGAAGGAGGAGGGTACGGCACACCTGCAAAGCTGTCAGGTGGGTGTCAGGCTGGAGGTGAATGACTGGTTGAGGTTAATGACAGGTTGGGATTTTTTTCCGCCAAACCTGAAACACGTGAAGATTACCTGCTGAAAAGATTACATGGTCTGACTGGCTGGAACGCTGCTTTGTGCAAAAGGAACTGTGGGTCCTGGTGAACAATAATCTGTCCATGAGCCAGTAGTGCCTTTGTGACCAAGAAGGCCAATGGTATCTGGTGGGGCATCAGGAAGAGCATTGCCAGCAGGCCCAGTGAGGTGATCCTACTCTATCCAGCCCTGATGAGGCTTCAGCTGGAGCACGGGGTCCACTTCTGGGCTCCTCACTACAAGTGGGACATAGAACTCCTCGAGCAGATCCACTGGAGGGCAACAAAGATGATTAAGGTACTGGAGCATCTCTCTTACAAGGAAAGACTGAGAGAGTTGGGCCTGTTCAGCTTCAAGAAGAGACAGCTGAGAGAGGAACTTCATCAATGCCTGTCAGTATCTGAAGGGAGAGTGTCAAGAAGATGGAGCCAGGCTCTTCTTGGTGTTGCTGAGCAATAGAACAAGAGGCAATGGGCAGAGATTGAAACACAGGAAGTTCCACCTAAACATGAGAAACAATTTTGCTCTGTGGGTGACCAAGCATTGTAACAGGTTCCCCAGAGAGGTTGTGGAGTCTCCTTTCCTGGTGATACTCAAAAGCCATCTGGACACCATTCTAGGTAAAGTGCTCATGGGTACCCTAGTTGAGAAAGGAGGTTGGACTAGATCACCTCCAGTGATCCCTTCCAACCTTCCCCATTCTCTGAAGATGCTTGCCCACAGGTGAGCCAGAGTGGCCACTCTGGCAGGAGATCCAGGCCCTCACCAGCTCTGGTCTTTCTCTTTGGCCTCAGATATATTAAACAGCTAGATATTCTACTCTTCTGCCCTTTGCTTCTTGTAACTGAACCCTAAACAGTTCCAAATAACTCTTACCTCGTGTATTCAGTAAAGTCTAATCCCCATGTTCAGCTATGTTAACTGGAGGAAAGTGCTAGACAGACCCTTGTTAAAGAGTATCGTATTCTTGGACTGTGAAGTCTGTATGTTCTATCCATTTTGCTTGTCCTGTGGTATGCAGCCAGTGTGAAATTCAAAGACAATTTAGAATGCTATCACCAGTCCTACTGATGATATTTTGCACTCCCTTTACTTAGTACAAAGCAAATCATACTTCAGGTGTTTACTTTTTTTTCTAAAAATGAAGACATCAAACATATTTGCTTTTCAGCTTGCAACACTCCATCCCTCTGATGCAATGCTTCTGACTTCCAAGGTGCTACCTTTCTAGAAATGTTTGTGCACAGCTGCTCATTGTACAAATACACCCTTAGGATCCACTCATAGTGAGTATCCTCCCTTTAAATTCATGTAAGTTGGTTGTAAAGCAGAAGGGTCATTGAATATACTTTGGTCCTTTGCAATCAGTCTCTGAAGAGCAGAAAGTTTTCTTTGGCAGCACAAATCTGTTAGGTCCATCAGCAAGAGAGCACAAATTGAGGCTGCTGGCACTTAATAGATGTAAATTGTCAGGAACTCCAAGCCAACCATCCAAACCAGCACTTCTGAAGGCAACACACTGTGCCCCATGTCTCAAATCCAGCACCAACTCTTGCTGACTATTTCTGGCATGAACTAGGGAAACCCTTACATAGATTGTAGCACTGGAAGGGATCACACCTGTTGTAATGCTGTATTTCAAACACGTAGCAGAAAACAGGAAAACAAAGTGTTAGAAAAGTGATCTGCATTCAGATCTTTTCTTTTCCAGTGGCTTGGTGTTGATGCACTAGCCAAATCACTGGATTTCTCTGCCTCCTCTTCCTTATGGAAACAGGGGGAAATGATACTTAGTCATTATTAGAACATCCAGGGATGCAAATTACTGTGTCAATGATTACTGTTTGTTCTCAAAATACATGCCATTTCCCTTTATCCCATTTACAACACTGGATTAGTCACTTCCAATATTACAGAATCATAACCATTCATTCCTTCAGATAAAGTATCAAGAAAACCAAGTCTCTGGTCTCAGAGAGGTGGGCCACAATTTAACCCAAGTGTATGTGGGATCAAGTTGCTTTGATACTGGAGTGATGGAGGATATTAAACATAGAGGTGACCAATAAACAACACAAAAAATGCATAATATAATGAGGATATAGCAAATGCTTGTCTCATGTAACATCTGATGGCTAATGAGTATTTGTAACTCATCTGCAAGAACAGCTTTACTTTCTTGCAATGATACTGATTGCATCAGGAACTTCATAGTAGTACAGAACAGTACATAAATTAAAATCATTAGACCGAGGGGATACACAGCTATTAGCACACATCAGCGTGCTTTCTTGAATGTGGCTTTTACAAAGTAGGAAATGTCTTCAAGAATCTACCTACATCTTTGTGGTTTTGCAAAGGAATTTTTTGCCGCTACATGTGTATTAGTGCCAACTTCTCCCTTGCTGAATTTGGAATTACAAAAAAACCCCTGATCTTTGACTATGTATTGTGGTAGCAAGGGAGGAAAATGTTTTATTGAAGCTTGCTGGAATTTTGAATGAGCTTTAATCACGGAGATACTGGAGACAATTACTCAGGCTGTGGCTACACACAAAATTGCAGCAATTGAACTGAAGACTTGTGGAAAAATACCTTTCTCAACTTAGGTCAGTATGGCCCCCACACACCTTTCTTTGCAGGTAAGGAGGAAGTAACAGTTGTCATTCATCTTGATTCTTACAAGGTTTGAACAGCATTCCATACAACATTCTCCTAAGAAAACAAAGAAAATACAGTTTAGATTAAATTTTCATAAAGTAGGTGTCTGACTGGTTAAAAAAATAGCTTTAAAACCCAGTTATCTATTGTTCTCTGTCAGACTTAGAGGAATTTTCAAATGGGATCCTTCCAACATCTGTGTGGAATCCATTTTATGCTGTGTTTTCATTAACAACCTGTGACGAGGGAATAAAGAGTACTCATAAAATCTGCAGACATCATCTAGCTGGGAGAGGATGCAAACAGTTTGGCGGATGGACTGAGAATTCAAAATGATGTTGCTAAATTGGAGAAAATCAACGACTCAGTAAAGAAAAGTGCAAAGTGCTACACTTAAGAGGAAGAAATCAAAAGCACAAAGAGAAAATGGGGAATAAGTGGCCAGGCAGCAGTACTGCAGAAAAGCAGCTTGGGGTGTCAGCCATGAACTGAACAGGAGTCAACAGTATGATGCTGTTCCAAAAAAAGGCTGAACTAATGCGGGGTGCTGGGTGCACAATGCAGCAGATGACCAGTTTGCACTTCCTGGCCTGCGGAATGACAGACACAAATGGAGGGTTTCGCAGCCCAGCAGCAAACCTGAGAAGAGGCTTTGGAAGATTAAGGAGGTTTGTTTAAGATGGGCAGGACTAGAGAACGATACAGTAACCATGGACTTCTCACTGGCTGCTGGGAGTGGGACAAAAAGAGATTTCTTCTTCAAAATAGCAACCCTAGGAAGATCTGAAAACTCCTGCCATTTAGGCATAAGGGCATGAAGTCACAGTGCTACAGAGGTGGCCGTGCACAGTGTCCTTCACTATGCTGTGACCAACTTCATCCAGGGATGCTGTAGGTATGATCAGGCCTGACAGTGGGCAGCAAATGTAGGATGCAGATGGAAAGAAGCTCGAGGCACCTGCTCAGGGTGGCCACAGCTGAACTATGACACCCCAGAAATGAAGACAAAATTACTTATTTTTCTGTAAACGCCTCAGATGCCAACATTTAATTTGACAGTGTAAGCAGAACAAATTCCTCCTACCTACCAAGTTATGGAGAAACTCTGTGGCAGCTGACAGTAAAAGGCCATGAATTATGTCCCTGGCCTTTCCTGTTGAGCCATTTCTAAATATCCCGGTGAGGAGATCCCAGGAGTCTACCAGGAGGCAATATAAAGTGCCTAAGTCCTTGACATGAAAGCAGTCCCTGCTTGTCTGCCTACATCCATGTGGACATTTTTTGTTTCAGTAGCTACTAGTCTCTATTGTGATTTAAATGGGAAAAAATTGACAGTATTTTCCACCACGTTTTCAGTTTTCTCTAGAGCTGGCTGCACTTTCTTCAAATACCAGAGCTTTGAATTTCATTGAGGAAACAATAAAATCAAAACTGCAGAAAAATTCTGAAACCCACTGAGTTTTTCACCCTGTTTCTCAACCAGGAGAAGAAAAGCCTAGCTAATGCTAAGTGACAAATATGGGTTTGCCAACCTCCATTGGCCAAATCTAGTGACTAATATCTGCTTTCTTTTGGAGGAAATGGGATTAGCAGATATGTACTGGTCTTGAAAATCAATCAAGAAACATAGGGTACTCGTAAAAGTTGGGAAGTTGAGAAGTTCCATGGAGATCCATCATTACTTAGGAAGCTGTGTCCCCTGCAGTAGACCACAGCTGGAGGGATGTGAGAAAACTGAACTATCCTGTTTACTGTGGAGTGGGGTGGAGAGGAACAAAGCACTGTGGCTGAGCAGACAGAGGGATGGATGGTCAGGTAGTGGGAGTTGAGACTAATTGGATTTGCTGCATGACACTGAGGAAACTTTTCACCTGTTCCTGTGCCACAACATCTCCAACTATAAAATGAGAGGAGCCTAGCTTTTCCTTATAAATAACTCTAACTAACTTTCCTTATGAATGACTTTCCTTATAAATAGCTTGCCTTATAAATAGCTTGCATGGCAAACACTACATAGGACATAACGGGCTCAGTGGCATTTTTCATAATAAACACATTTCCAAACCCAAATAGCTCAGTAAAACAGTTACAGATGCTATGCTTCTTAAGGGAAGCATGTGCTTTCAAAATGTGTTGTTAGTATAAAAACCCAATTCATTGGACTGATTTAAATGTATTAGCAAGCATCTAACCTGCAGTAATTGCAAAAATCTAATTACAAAATTAAAACAATTATCAAGGCAGCCCTCAATATTCATGATACTACATCTGTTTTATACAGAAATTCATAGTATCCGAAGCATCCCATAAAATAAACAAAATAATCACTAACTAAAGAAGGAGTTGTTTTTTGCAAATCTTTTGGGTTAGAGTTAAAATAAGTAACTTTACTGATTAGTCACAGTGTTTGCTTACTCAGGCTGGAAGCCAGTCCATGTCAGCACTCCCTGGAGTAAATCCATGTGCAATAGCCCAGTGTCACAGAGATGCCCCAAGTGACAGTGACTAACCGTGCAAAGGGGTGTCTTGTGATCCCAATTCACGTGCACACAGGGCAAGACCCACATCTTCCAATAGTTATGAAGACAAACAAGCTGTAACCTCAGACTGAGATGGTTCACCAGGGAAACTGCTTCACTTGAAAGATCCCATCTGCTCCCCTTTCTTGAAACGTTCTTGCCGGTAAGGGGATTCT
Source organism: Pomatostomus ruficeps (assembly GCA_013400735.1). Classification (NCBI taxonomy): domain Eukaryota; kingdom Metazoa; phylum Chordata; class Aves; order Passeriformes; family Timaliidae; genus Pomatostomus; species Pomatostomus ruficeps. The sequence goes on from VYZT01046182.1 coordinate 33,333, forward strand.
TGTATGGTGGAGCTTCTCCTCTACTTGTGGATTGCAGTTTATACACTGGGTAATGCATATTGGTGGCCCCAGCATGCTGCCATTTGCTGGAGAAAATAAAACACATCGGTCCATTTTTTTTTTATTTCTGCAAATGGCCAGGCAATGGTGATTAGCTGGGAAATGCTTGAACCGGCATTGGCAAGTTGGTGCCTCTTCGCAGTATGGATACTTTGGGGTTCTTCCTGACTTTGTCTGAGACTTCAGAAGACAAGTTCACATCAGGGCCTTCCTTTCCATCATCTTCCAGGAACTGCTTTTCACTTCTGAGAGTTACCAAGTACCAAGACCGATGGCTGAGGTGGTTTCTGGTGGAGCAGGCAGAGAGAATGAACTTGACCTGGCTAGCAGGAACACACTGATCTTGTAAAATATTTCTGACAAAGCCTGCAGTGGTTTAATTTCATTTAGGGTCAAAGAAACCTTCACTTCCACAAGATGAAAAGGTCTCATTTAAATTATCTTAAGGCAACCGTGAAGTTCAGTTCTCTGATCTTGTCAAAACAAGGGTCTTCAGCCAGGCTGCTCCTGGGCCTCCTGACACCACCTATCAATAGGACTATTTCTCTATACAGGCAGTTGTTTGTGAAACTCAGCTTAGCCCTTTCACAACACCCTCTTAGCACTTTCCAAGAGCCATTTAGCACTTAGCACAGCAAGCAATATGTGGCCAAGGACATGGGAAAAGAAGAGGGGTATATTAAGGCTGACTGCTGTTTGAGGGAATTTGCTTATTAAAGTAGATTATAGTATCAGAAACAGTAATCGGGTACTGCTATATGCAGAAAAAACCCCCAAACAACCTTCCAGGAATAAATTTCTCCAGACTCTGGTTCTGACTACTTTTTAACCAAATTGAAATCTGCAGTGACCAGAAGCTCACTGGAATCTGTGTCTTTGTTCAGTATATAATTTTTTGAACTTAGTCGCCATCTTCTGAAGAACTTGTCAATTATCGAGATATTTCCCCCTTTAAATAAGTATGCACTACAACTGAGAAACTGCACGTAAAATATCTGTTAAAAGGAATAGAATGTTTGGTGAACTGTTCCAGGATAAGCTGCTCCTGAGCAGCTTCCTGTTTCTACCTTTAACGTTGTCAGCTCTAGTGTCCATGATTTGGACTTCAGACTGAAGTCTTCTGTGTCTGATGCTCCACTTGCTGCACTTCACTGCCGTCTCGGCAGTGCCTTGTGGCTGGGAAAGCTCTGCCCATGCTCTCTCTGGAGTAGACAGCTCAGCCCTTACCTGCATTTTATAATTCTTTATATTTCCCAGCTTATATATAGACAGTTTTCTGTGTAGTTTCTTACTAAATGCAATACACAGTGTGTTCAGCTTCACTGCCATGTTTCTTGCAGATTTTTCATAAGTTGGCGTCACCTTATAGGTCTTCCACTGATTTCCACTTCTGTTTCTATGGATGTTCCTTCTTTTGCATGACCTGGAGACAGCTTGGCAACCCAAGGCAGCCTAAAGAGCTACTTCTATGCAGAAACCGCAGGTCCTAGAGTGTGCTGAGCCAACATCAAAGATAAAACATTAAAGATACTGACACAGCAATGGCACTGGCAATCAGCTCTTGCACGTGTGAAGAATCTGTAAGGATGCCCTTATGCAGCTCCTTCTTCTATCCATCTGATTAAGGTGATCTGCTACTGTTTTATATGATTTTGTCAAACATGTATTTGCCAATTCAGTCTGCTGTCACCAAGAACATTAATGTCTGTGAAACTTCCCATGTTCTGCTAATTATCCTCTATCTGATATAACTTTTATCACTTCTTGAATATGGGATTTTCCCTTTAGCCAAGCACTTTGAATGCTTTATAAATCCTAGTTTTTACAAGGGTGGGGAGCTAACCTGGGTTAACACTGAACTTTAGTTTTCTAGCTTTGTTAGGATTTTGTTTAAAATCCTGGGTGATTTTGCAAAAGGTTGGTGTTTGATGCTATTCAGAACATAAGTCAAAAGACTGCAAAAGTGGAAAGAACTAATTCCTCACTTATCCCATTCTTCTGCACTGCAAACCCAGGCTCCTGCAGGGAACAGATGACATGACACCATCAACATACTGACACATAGTGAGCGGGAGCACTTCTCACTGCACGGTCACCTTGCTGCCAGGGCAGTGGAGACAGAGTGGAGTCAGCTGCCAGCTAGGAGCTCCCACCAGTATAGCTGTGGCTGCCAGGGGTTCAGTGTCGGGTCTTTCCCCAGCCTCTCAGCAAGTTTGCAGTTGGCATGAAATGTCATGCTGCTCACCACATTCCGCTTAGTAGCCAAGCTGCCAGTGGAAACCTGCCCTACCATTTGAACCGCTCTTCCAAGTTACAAAATCGGCTTTATTCAGCAGGGAAACAGTTGGCCTGGACAGGCAAATGATATCCACAGTTTTCTCTTCCTTCAAAATCTTCCACCATGTTTATATCTTGGACCTGTTTTGGCATTCGGACAAGGCTGGTGCCCGTCTATCAGCACAGTGATGCAAAGATGTACAGGAACCCCTACACAATGACCTCTCCTATAAGAGGCAGCTTTAGTATCGCCTCTGTCCTGCGTCCCCCAAGGAAAGCTTCCCTCTTGGATGGCTTAGTGAAACCAGTATGTTTTGAGCTGGAGCTGAAGAAGTGGCCACTAAGCCAGAGAAGCCATTCGAGGACTTCTCTCCTACGGCCTTACTTAGGGATAGAGGGAAGGCAGCTCCTCTCTGCTGGAATGGACCCCTCGAGATAAGGGCTGGGCAGGCGTGACGGCGGCTCTGCAGCTCCGCCACGCGAAGCTCCCCCGACGCTGGAAACCGGGAGCCGCGCTTTGCCCGGACCTCTGCCCGGAGCCCTGCCCGGCGCTCTGCCCGGACCTCTGCCCGACGCCCTTTCCGGCGCTCTTCCCGGAGCCTGTCCGGAGCCCTGCCCGGAGCTCTGCCCGGCGCTCTTCCCGGAGCCCTGCCCGGCGCTCTGCCCGGAGCTCTGCCCGGCGCTCTTCCCGGAGCTCTGCCCGGAGCCCTGTCCGGCGCCCTGCCCGGAGCTCTGCCCGGCGCTCTTCCCGGAGCCCTGTCCGGAGCCCTGCCCGGAGCTCTGCCCGGCGCTCTTCCCGGAGCCCTGTCCGGAGCCCTGCCCGGAGCTCTGTCCGGCGCTCTTCCCGGAGCTCTGCCCGGAGCTCTGCCCTGAGCCCTGTCCGGAGTCCTGTCCGGAGCCCTGCCCGGAGCTCTGCCCGG
>VYZT01046182.1:38520-114353 GCA_013400735.1 Pomatostomus ruficeps
GCGCCGGGGGAAGGCGCTTTCATCTTACGCTGCTCCATTGTGGTTTTCTTCACTAAGACAAGCAGCAAAGAGTGAATGGGTTTGAAGTCCAAGAGAGAAGATCAGATCGCTTCAAAAGCAGGAGCTTTTGAGGAGGGAGAGAGCAAATAAACAACTTCACAGCTCTTCGTGATTTTTCAGGCAGAAAGGGGAATATCCGTAGGATAGGCGAGGCTCTGGCCCACGTGCTTCACCAGCGCAGGCAGCGGCAGGTTTCAGGACTAGAACAGCCGTCAGTAGATTCCAGCACAGCAAGTTCTGTTTTCCTTTGATTAAGAGATCGGGTGCAAAGGGCCAACCACCAGTCAATTGGGCGAAGAAAACACACAGAAACAAAAGGGAATTGAAGCAATCCATTTCTTCTGAAGATAAGGGTGAGGTGGCACAAATATCATCCAAATTGCTGAACATCTCAGTATTGCCTGTGTTACGCTAACAGGTCAAATGCAGTGGGAAGGCAATGAGAATATCCAACTGCTGGGGCATCGGGACTGTGTCAGAAAGACTTGCTGCTCTGCTTTCTTAGAGCTAAAAGAAAATTCAGTAAGTTGTGGAGTCGAATGCTTCATCCTCCTCCTTTACAAGCTTGAGGAGGTGACAGATGTTTCCTCAGGGCGTGTTATTTTAGACACCTCCATGATTTATATATCTCTGCAAGCCTGGTGGGTGGAATTGCATGTCACGGACGAGCTGAAAATAACTTGTATATGCTCGTATACAGACTCCGGTATCTATTGGCCCGTGTACATAAACTCCGAATCACATGATCTGTGCCTAGCAGATGCATTAAGATGTACTGATGGAGCAATGGTGGGTTAAAGTGAAGTTGAAATGTTCGATGGAGAGCACTGGCAAGGACTCTACAGTAACACTGTGCACAGCAGAACTACCATGGCTTAGCCCTCATGATTGTTTTGCTAAGACAGGCAGTCACATACAAAGGAAAAATTCATATTTAGAACAATATGCAGCTCCATGTGGGATCATAGAACTGGATAGACTGCCTTTGGCCTCTGCGTGTGAGGTTCAGAAGATACCTGGAAAGGTGGTTGCAGAACTTTGTTTGGATGTGTGAGTACTTCTCACTAGATCAGTACTTGGGGGAATTCTGCTGTAGGAACTTGGAGAGTCAAGCCATTGACACCTGGCCAAGTATTTAGGGATAGCCTGGTGAAAGAGGCAGACAAATACATAAGCTACATCCACACATTCCCAGCACTTCAAAACTGTGTTAGGTGGCACTGTGTATGGCACATAGGCACTGGGCTGAAAGCCCAGTGTCAAGACTAAGATGTAAGGGAATGTTCTCTAGTGAACTTCTCAAAAGTGGAGGTTTCTGCTTCCCTTCATGTGTAGAGCCCAGGGAGTTTCACCCAGCTGCTTATTAAGTTTTCCCCTGAGTGCTGCCTGGCTTCCTTTGGGTACAGCTCAGAAACAGCATTCTCTGGGAGATGATAATATTTTCCAAGGCTGGGCCATTCATCCATGCCAGCCTCTAGAGAATATAGAGAAGCTGTGCAGAAAGGGCCTGGGCACACTTGTCCACACCCTGTAGCCCGCAGTAGACATTCACATCCTGCCAAGGTAAACTGTGTGAGCGGTGCGCCTGATCCACAGCCAGGTCTGCAGCAAAAGCAGTGAGTGAAGAGTGGCAGAACTTTAACTCCTTGGGAGGGGCTGAAGACAGAACTCACAGCAGACGACCCAAATTCTTGGCGGGAGCATGTATCTCACAGGGTTTCCTGCCAGAGTTTCTGCTGTACCACGTCATCTCTGCACTTAAAGCCTTTCTTGTTTTGGAAGTTTATTGGGTTTGGGTTTTTTTCCCTGAAACATCACCTTCAGGCATTTGTTTTCACTTACCTGAGCGCTTCCCAAACACTGGGCTTAACTTTACTGCTGTCTAGTCCCCTTTGATCACCAATATGTGATGACTCAGATCCGGAACCTAACCCAGTGCCTTCACTCAGGAATTGTTCAACCTGCCTATTTGATTCCTCAGAGATTATCTGGATTCAGCATGTGCTCCTTTCCCTTTTGTCAAGGCCGCATGACTTCCACTTTTCCCTTGCATCTTCCAACTTCCCTGTCCCCATGATTGTTTGCTATTCCTTTTCCTTCTTTTGAGTCTCTCTGCCACAAAGTGTCACACAAAGTGGTACTTTCGGATTTATGGTGGAGGTGACAGGGGATGTTAATTCTGCTCTCAGAGGTCCCTTTAGAAAAAACATATTCTTTAAATGCCCACTAGACAAAAGGGTTTAATTTTTAAGCTGATGAACAAATAATTTGTCCACAGTCAAAATATTTGTGGTGATAATTGTGCTGTGCCCTGAGGGAATTAATTTAACTATCACCTTCCTGCTCACAGATACCTCAGTCCAGCGATGTCCCATGTTGTAGCCCAGTCTAAGACTCAAAGCCCCACTCTTGCAGGAGGAAAATGCTATATCTTTGGAAAATTGGGCTGAAATTTTAAATGGCACAGCAGGAGTAGAACCCAAGGTCTTCTGCTGGTTTACTCTTACCCAACACAATTTACACCTCTCTGTCCAAAACTTTGGATGATGTCAGTGGGATAAATGGTATAAAATTGCCATTCTGTCTGGGAAGATGTTAAATCTGTTTGCTCTTGCAGTGTCTTGATGTGTGTGTGGCTGTATGGCTGTGTGGCAACAGCTTCCCTAATCTTCAGCCTACGACTGTAGTGGAAAAAAGAACAGAGAAATATAATGTTATTGTTTTTTTAAAAATCGTGTTGTGGGGTTTTTTTTTAAACACCTCCCAGTTCTCCTATACTAGTTGCAGTCCAGGAAACTTTGTGTTTATTAAGCACTGTGTAAATTTGCAGCTCTCTATAAATGTAAAATCAATAGCAGTGATAACAGCAGCAAAGTGCTCAGTCCAGCCCTGGTAGTAACCCAAGAGTGCTAATTTTTTGATAAGGTCACTTGCTTCACACAGGCACCTCCTCTCCATGTGAAAACACAGGGTGCAGCACTGACATTTGTGTTCCCTGACAAGACAGGAGACACTGAAAAATGTAGTTTCCAGCAGGTGACAATGGCGGGCAACAACCTGAAGGACTCTTACAATCTATTGTAGAGGCCTTCATCCCTCCGCTGAGCACTGCAAACATGTCCCTTTCTCGGAAATCAAAATCTTAGCAAACATCTGGTATCCTTTTTAATTTCTTCTCATAAGCAGATGAGAAAGGGGAATCTCCAATAACCTGATGGAGTGAGCAAAATTGTATTTCTGGAGGATGAGCAGAGTGACAGGACAAAGGCTTGTGTGGCTGACTTCTCTGAACTGGTCTCCATAAGCGATGCCACCACTCATAACCCGGGCAGTTTCTGGGGTTCACTGAGTGTGTGTAGGGATCACACTCCCACCTCTCCCCAGGTGTCCTGGTGCTCTAATGCTCAGGCTACCCCACTTCTGTCCAAACAGGCAGGTGGAAGGGCTTTGGGCTTTTCACAGCTGGAACTTTACCACCAGTGGCAATAATTGAGGATTTACTATAGAAAAATAGCTTGTATACCTCGCATGGCTGATTGTTCCCTCTGCCTTTCACTGTGGTGATTCTCTTAAGGGTGGAACTGCTGCAGACAGCTCTGGTTGGCTCTATGCAATCTACTCCCCTTCCAGGTCCCCTTTAAACCTGGTTTAGGATTCCCAGGTGGCCTACACCCATTCATCTGGCCTCTGTCATCACCTCCCCAAGGAGTTCTCTTGTAGACCTGAGAACCCAGGAAAATTCCCTCCTACCTGCCCACCTCTGTCAGTGAGCCTGGTGTCATCTTGCTCTGTGGGGGATCTGTAGTCACCTTTGGGCTTTTATTTGCCATACTGCTGCAGTAAATCCAATCCTCCTGCACACCAGTATCCTTCTGTTTTCTTCTTCCCTGACGTCTGCCTGCTAACCCATCCCTAGGTCCAGCGACCCTCGGCACAGGAAGAATCCTCCTTAAGCTCCTATCCCAAAGGTGGAAACTCCTGCTATTAAATAATAATTGTACAGTAATAATCAGCAGAGGGCTGGCAGAGACTTCAGGAGATCTCTGAAGCTATCCCCCCCTCTCCAAGGTGGAGTCACCCAGAAGCAGAGCGTGACGTGGACGTTAAATGCTTCCAGCAATTGGGATGCTTCAGCCTCCCCAGCAGCCCCCTGCAGCCCAGGAGACCGTCCTAGAGAAAAAACACTTTCTTGAGCACAGCACAAATCCTTCCTCCTGAAAACAAGGCTGATGATTACTTGTCCTTCTTCTGGTAGATCTGGAGTAGAACTGATCACTGTCTGCTTTATAGAACCTTTTATATAATAACAAAACAGCTTTTAGAGTAACTGAGAAAGAGGCGTTTGCTCACTTGCAAAGTCAGGAAATTCCCTGCCAATAGACATTCTTTGTCGGTGATCCTTTGCCAGCATAGGCTGAGCACTAAGCCCCACAATCTGCATTTTCCTTTTGAATGACTCCCACAAAATAAACCAAATATCACATCCAAGGAGATTTATTACATCCCTTCCAAGGGAAAAGCATTCCTCAGCTACATTCCACTTCTGTCTTTTGTGCTTAGGAAAGGGGAAAAAAATCGCTGTGATGCCTCTGGATCCCACCCCTCCAGGGCTTCTGTCGTTAATAAAGTCGAGCAGCTGGAGCCAGATTTGTCAGACTAGTCCTGAATGGCTGGCTCACTCCTGCTGCAAGAGTAGCACCATCAGAGCAGCGCTAGGATTCCTGCTTCTGCTGGAAGACTAATAAGTCGTGGCACCACATTTCCTCAGTAAAACTACCTTTTGTTGTTCCCAGTGACACCCTATCCCTGTGGCAGCAGCTTGCCAGAGTGGATCTTCTTGCTTCCTAGCTGCTTTGCTTTCTCCTGCCTCTGCATGATGCAAGAGTTTGCAATGCTTTTTGGGAGCTCAGATGTGCTCTCAGAGACTCTGCTTGAAGTGATTGCTCTCTCCAGGCTTTGCAGTGAAGCTTTTATCCAGATGTGTAAATGAGGATGTGTATAGAGGGAGGGCAAGGAGGTGAAACCTCTGTTGTGTTATATGAGCTTAATTAAGTTTCTCCCCTAGGCAGTTGCTAATTGATTGGCCCCAGGACTGCAAAAGGGAGCAAATTTACCAGAGCTCATTAAAAGAGCAGAGTTTGGAATTTGAATTTTTTTATTTTATAGATGAATAACTTTGACTGACGTCTTGCTGACTGATATACATGAAACAAACTCTATTCAGCAAATGTTGGTAGGTGGATTTGGCTTTTTAAACCCAAATGAGAGAAGTGGTGAGTACACAGATGCTTGCTCATCATCACTGTGTCTTTTGCCAGCAGTTACAGGTATCACTTAACTGGAGCTCTGACACTGCATTTTGCCCCAGCCAAGGCTGTGCTAACCAGCTTATTGTCTCTTCCAGCAAGGTATCAAGTCCATTTCAATTTCACAGGTTTCAAAAGCTTTTCACAAAATTGACAAAAAAAACCCCTCCCCAAACCAAAAATCAGTTCATCCACCATAAAATGCAGCCACTGCAGGTGTGGGTGAAGCCAGCTGTGCAACAGTACAGGGCAACACCCCTGTGCAATGGTGTAGTAAGTGGAGATGGGGAAGAGAGGCTGTGTCCAAGGGGAGCTGTAGGAAGAACAAAGGGAAGAGGATTGTCTTCTCCCAAACAGCTATGGACTATACCAAAAATGCAGAGATGATTTCCAGTCTGATGGTGTTCACATCTGTCTTACACAATTGAACTCCCACACAGAGTGGGAGTCACCTGAGTGACAGTTGCCTTCTCAAATACCTCAGGGCCCCGTTTGCAGATCTCCTCTCCAAGTACTACTCTGGACTTTTTGTTGGTGAGGTTTGACACAATGGGAGCTCATCCTGTCAGGACTGAGACACAGCCAGTGTGCGGAAACGGCTACAGAAAATAAGGTATGCAGAGCAGTGTGGAATAGATAGGCACACCTGAAGATGTGAAGGATGGAGAAGACCATTATGAGCACAATGGAAGAGTAGCCACTGCCCAGGCGACAGACGGCTATTAGAAGGCCAGCTTTCACCACCAGCCTAGTAAAAGCTCCTTGTGCCACTTGGAGCCAATTCACTGCAGCTCCAGTCAGCCTTAACACCATTTCAGATGGGTTTTAAAGTTATTTATAGCTTTAAATAAACTATTAATAGAGGGGGAAGTCCTACTGTAGCAAGCTGAATAAGTAGTATATGCACCCTAGATGTGAGAAGTTGCAGCAGATTTGAAGTTTCTCCTGTCAGCCTGTGAGTTGCTTCCTTTTTTTCCTTGCAAGGACAGACTGGTGTCCTATTCCCTTCAGCTCGTCATCCTCAAAGAAGATGCTCATCTCTCCTGAAGAGATTTCATGCATTCTATGAAGGCTTTCACAACTTTGATGGAACTGTCAGCTGAGCAGCAACATGGACAGCTGGCACCTGTCCTACATATGTTTCGCTGTGAACACATCTCTACAGTTGTGATTGCCTACCCCTGCCCTAGGCTTGTTTGCCTCTAGGCCTTTCAGAGCCCTTCTGAGCTGCTTTTCTGTCTCTTCTGTTTTCAAAATGTTTAGCATCTGTGAGCATTTATAGGAAAGTTCCAAGTTGCACGCCATATTTGAGAGTTGCTGGTTTGTTGGGTCTCTGGTTTACGTAGTGGTTCCAAGAATGAGTCCCTAGTTGTAGCTATGAGGAATAGGGACTGTTACTGTCTCTGTAGTGACATGACATTTGTTGACAGGAAGAACTGACCTTCCAGAAGAATTTGTTGCTGAGGAAAGAGAGGAAGTCAAGTGTCTTCTCCTTGGAGCACATGGACTTCCCCCTCCTGAGCGCACTTGTGACCCTCACAATTGTCTCCCATACTGTTTGCTCTGTCTGCTTCTTTCTCTTTCTTCTTTTCCTCTCTTCCCCAACCACACCCACTATTTAACCATTTAGATATAAAAATAAAAAATAAGAAAACCACCCAACCCACTAGACAGAGGGTTTGCTAAAGAAGGGTAATTTTAAAAGCAAGTCTTTGAGGTCAGTGTGTAATTGTACCATTGGGACTATGTGATCTGAGACAAAAATAATCCGCTGGGTATCTGGTCAAGAAGAAGAGGATGGCAGCCTGCAGTGAGGGAAGAGTGACTTACATGGGATTGACGAGGCAGCAAAAGACAAGGCAAAACTACTTGCTGGCACCAGAATTAATATTTGTGTAGAATACTGCAAAATACTCTGTCTATGATGGGATCATTACAGCTGCTGTTCGGGTCACAGCCTCCCTTAGTCTGTGCCAGGAGGCACTGGGTACTTCCTAGAAATTTAATGATCTTCCACAGAAATAAAGATATGATGTGAACTATATTTATATATTAACTTGCTCATGAGGAACATTTCTGCTTTGATGTGGAGTTTAGGGTGCTGATGTTTTATAACAGTTCTCCATTTTCTAACCCCTGCTTCAGGTACTTTATGAAAATCTGTCTTCTGCAAAGGGTTCATTGGACTGTAAGCCATGCCCTTTGAATAAAGAAGGATATTTTCACCCCTATAAATATCAGTTCCTTTCTTTGCAGTTCCTTCTCAGTTATAAGTGACAGCAGTAAGTTATGTAGGCCATTCATATAAAGTATTTTACCAGTATTTCCTTTAGTGTATTTTAAAGGAAGAAGTGAGCCTGGTAAGCACCCAAATATCTCTGCTGTCTGCTAGCCCTGAGAGTACAATAGTCTCAGGGCAGGGGGTAGGAGAACTACACCACAGTGCTTTGTGTTGTTTATCGTTCCGGCAGAGACAGTGGCAGCCCCCATCACTTGGAAATAATGATGCTAGTTCTCATACTGGGGCAAAACACTGACTGTGTACAGAGAACCATGATTTTCCTGGCTTCAGAGATGGCTTGGTGACACCAAGCAGACTTTCATCCCTGTCATTCCTAGGACTGAGTTACTTTCACAATATCCCAGATAAAAGCACCATAAAAATCAGATTTATTGTGAAAGAAGTTAAATTTGAGAGGAGGGAGCACTCCTGTACATTAATGCTAGTGGCTGGGGGTATAGAGCTTTACCTGAATGGATGCCAGTTATGTTTCCACTACAAGGTGCCCAGCCATGAATTCTCCAAGATTTCACTGCAGTTCAGTATTTTCTTTTCTCAAACCACTGTCTGTGCATGAAAGGATTTATTTTTAATCAGAGACCAGTGCTGGTTGCAGGGGTCTTTACTTTGTGACTTTCAATTCTGTTTCTAGGAGGAGACAGTGGGTTTCAGTACCTTCTTGCTGTGGCTGTCTCTGGGCCAGCCCTTCCCAGAACAGATGCCACTGATTCAGGAGGTCTTACTGCCTCCCCTTTATTTAAGTGCTGGTTACACAGCTCTGCCAGGATCCATTGCTGTTGTAAACCACATTCAAGGGATAAGCAATTTGGGGTTTGGAGTCATTGTAGACCAGCCCTGGAGACCTCATGCAATTGTTTTTCATCCCTTTTACACTCACACTTTTGCTAGATTAGAGTTACTGCACAATCCAGACACTTTCTGGCTTGAATTTGAGTTGGGAAAGACACACAAAACAAAGAAATTTGTGTTGTAAATTAGATTTCTCAGATTTCAGTGATTTGTCATGGTAATGTGGCTCAGTCTATGCAGTCGTAGAAACATTTCACAAGTTCAAACTCTTCCGATGCTATTAACGTCCCCAGAGTGGCAGGGTGCAGTGACTGTAGGAGGTAAGGTTAATTTCAAATCCTCTGTGGTAGAAAAAGACATGGCACACCACATTAAACCTACAAAATGAGGATTAAGCTAGAAACCATTCCCCAGTCCTAGAGATCTATTTGAGAAGACTGGATTCTTGGCTTAATTGTTTTGTACCTCTTTGTGTCCCTGTACAAGTCCAACAGGGTATATGCTGCCTCTTAGTGCAGGTCAGGTCAGTGGGACAGCACTCAAACACTTCCCTGTGTGTGTTGGGCTAGCCCACAAGCCAAACCAAAAACTGTAATTCAAAGCTCAGTCAATAGGGGTGATCTAAAAATAATAGGATTAAAACCAGCAAATGATGGTTTCCTAGGTTTGCCTGCCCCTGTCGGAGCCAGCGGGGTGCATTTTCAGCCAGTTCCCTCCAACTGTCAGAAGTCACCTAGGAGCAGGGAAGGAGAGAAGCTTCCACATTCCTAGGACTTCAGGTGCCCAGGCTTTGAGAAAACTGCTAAATGTTCTGAGATACTTTGAGAAAGAAATATCTGGGAACACTGTTAGCCCTGTTTGCCACACAAACTAGAATCTCTCATTTCTCTAGTATATCTTTTCCTAGAAAAACTGGCTGCTCGCAGCTTGGATGGGTGGTCTCTTCAATGGGTGAAAAACTGGCAGCATGTCCAGGTCCAAAGAGTTGTGGTGAATGCAGCCAAATCCATTTGGCAGCTCGTTGCCAGCGGTGTTCCCCAGGGCTCAGTTTTGGGGCTAGTCCTGTTTTATATCTTTATTGATAACTTGGACATTGGGCTTGACGGCACCCTCAGTAAATTTGCAGACGACACTAAGCTGTGTGGGAATGTTGAGCTGCTTGAGGGTAGGAAGGCTCTGCAGAGGGATCTGGATAGGCTCAGTCAATGGACTGAGGACAACTGCAAGAGGTCCTGCACTTGGGTCACACCAACCCATGCAGCAATACAGGCCTGGGGAAGAGTGGCTGGAAAACTGCCTAGTAGAAAACAACCTGGGGGTGCTGGTTGACAGCAGCTGAACATGATCCAGCGTGTGTGTCCAGGTGGCCAAGAAGGCCAATGTCATCCTGGTCTGTATCAGTAATAGTGTGGCCAGCAGGACCAGGGCAGTGATCACACCCCTGTACTCAGCACTGGTGAGGCCACAACTCAAGTGCTGCATTCAGTTTTGTGCCTCTCACTTTAAAAAGGGCATAGAGGGGCTGGAGCATGTCCAGGTGGGGACTGATCTCTTCTACCATGCCTGCAGTGAAAGAACCAGAGGAAATGGCCTTAAGCTGAGACAGGGGAGATTCAGATTAAGTATTAGAAAAAATTTTTCACTGTTAGGGTGGTCAGGCATTGGAACAGGTTGCCCAGGGAAGTGGTGAAATCACCATCCCTGAAGGTGTTTAAAGAGGCATCTGGATCTGTGCTGGGTAATACAATTTAGTGGTTTAAGGGTTACAGTGGTACTGCTGGGTGGATGTTGGGACTTGGTCATCTTAAAAGTCTCTTCCAACTTTGATGATTCTATGATCAGTGGATGTTAGAGAAGCAGAGGTGCAGAGCCACAGGCAGTGAATTCTTGAGCACTTCAAAGAGCCTCTTTCTTAGTGATGTTGCCTTTGGCCATGTTTCATCCTTCATGTTTTGGGCTGCTGCTATACTCACGTTCTTGGTTAAACAAACGCTGTACAGGAAATGGCAGCACCAAAGAGACCTTCTCAGTATGCCCAGGAGACACAGGTACTCTGGGACAGAGGACCCCGTGACTCTACTGCCTTGCCTTGTCGTGCCTTGCCTTGCCTTGGCTAACCTATCTACCCCACAGTCAACTGCAGAAACCACATCTCTCCCCACCTCTGTTTCCTTGCCAGGCATCTCTCTAGCAAACATGAGGGATTTGCTCAGTGGGGCTTACAAAAGGCAGCTGATAATTTTAATTTCTTTACTTCAGATCTTAATCCATGCATGAAGAGCATGCCACACTTGGAAGCAGCTGTAGAGACTTGTTGATCCAGGTAGTCCCTCCCCTCCTTTTTGAAAGTTGAGAAAGTCACACTGGGGACAACTTCATTCACCAGGGCTTTCCCCAGAGTAGTTCTTGCTTAGCAAGAGGGCATTTGGCTGGTCCAGGTGAGCTCTCCTGAGGCTGGGAGAGCAGCAAGGCCATCTCCCAAGAACAACAGCATGCCCAAGCGGTGTGGACAGTGCCAACCTCACCCAGCTTTCCTGCATCCAGCCCCAGCCCCATGCACTGCTTGGGCAGGGAGAGGAGGGCAAGGGAGTTTGTTGCTGAGAGTGACACGTCTGTGTGTGCCTGACAGTATCTGTTGCCATGGCAATGCGTATTTGAGCCTGAGCTGAGCTGCATCTTCCCTGAAGTTGTGAATTGAGCTTAGCTTTATTTATTTAAAACCAACCATAACATGTGATAGAAAGACAAGAGACACATTACAAATCCCCTTGCACAGGACATAGCCAAATGAGTCAGAGGCACTGCAGGCTTTAATCAGCCCACCTGACGTCAAACCTCTCCATCAGAGGAAAGTGCCGCCTGGAAATGTCAACAAGCCCAAATGGAAAGGCCAGAAGGTAAATCTTTTCCTGTGCTCACTCACTGAGTAGGAAAGAACAATTAAAATTCAACCAGTTCCCTAGACACATCTTAATAGCACTCTGATTGAACATTTTTCTCCTGCTGGTCCTCTCCTATCCCTGCTGTTAACTGCCTGGGGACAAGGCCTATAGGTTTGAAGGATCTTTCCAATGTAGAATCAAACCCCAGATCCTGCAAGAACAAGGTGTTACCAGCAGCAACAAAAAAGGGCTCTGTAGGAAAATTTTGTCACTGAAATGACCTCTCCCACAAACACTGAGTTTACTATGCCATGCTAGTGGTTCTCAGTTTCACATATGTGAATGCCCAGGGGTAAAAAGCACAACTTAGCTTGGACCTATGCCACCTGTCAACAGAAAGTTGGGATGAGGGAAAAAAAAGCAGCAGAAATGAGACCATTTTTTTGCCAGAGGTGTCAGCCACCTGAGGGTAGGTCAACACCAACCCTGACAGATGCACCACAGCAACAAGAAATGGTCATGGGCTGTAAAATATGCATGACCTACTGAGAAGAAAAAAATCTTTTCCATTCTTTTTAAATCTCAGACTTTGGGCTCCTGTGATGCACACAAGGTGAGAAGGAGCCCCCAGCTTTGAATACAAGAAGCCTGTTCTTGAGTGTATATCTTTAGCTAGGTGTGCAAAAGGGAGAGGGGTCAGCCAAGGACACCTACAGCTTTATCTGCTCCTTTGACAAACATCAAGCTAGGAAGCCTAGGGAAACCATCCACTCCTAGCCCACTGGTGTTTGCCAGGGGTGGCAAAGGGACACATGCAGACATCAAGGAAAACAAGCACCCAGAGAAGGAGGAAGGAAGGAAGAATGTAAATGCAAACCGCACCACTTAAAAGCAGGGCAGCATTCCTGTTCCTCCAAAGTGCTCCCTACACCCAGCACTGTACAGCAGCCAACCTGGTGGGCTTCTGATCTTCCCAAATCACTTAACACTTCTCCTCCTTTTATTTTTGTCCTAAATGTGTTTTGCTTTGGTGGCTGATCCTGGCTATGTGCCTGAAACATTACACTAGGGTTGCTTTTCTCTAGGAGATGTCTGTAATGAAGGTTTCTTCCACCGTGTTCTCTTCCCCCTGTAGTGAAAGTCTATAATTACCACTGAGGGGTGAGGCAGGCGGCACTGAAACAATGTCATTTGAACGGGGGTGAGACATGCCTGAATTGCTGGGTTGTGCTTTTCTCTCCTCACAGGATTTCTTGTGGATCTGGACCTTGCTTTTAACCCTTGGCAGTAGAGGGAACATCATCCCCCCCACTCCCCTGACCAGCCTGTGTCTTCTTGGTTCTGACCAGGGCAGATTCTGTTGGTTGTAGCCAAGATGCGAGTGTCCAACTTCTCCACCATGCTTGAGGGCTCTAGTGGCACAAACCTGCATGGATTGCCCTCTAGTCATCATGTGGGTAACTGGGAGTTTGACTCTATATGGCGCATACAGTGTGTCAAAGCAGCGTTGTTGGCATCCCTTGCCCTGACTCATCCAGTCCTGTTCCAGCAGCTCTTCAGCTGCCTCCTGTACCAAAGCCATTTGCTTCCCATGCCTTGATGCAAGGTACATTCTTGGGGTAAAATTCAGTCAGAGTGTGCAGCTCTTCATCCTTTGTAGGGAAAGATTTGAGTTGTAGGAAATGGTTAGGAGAAATGAGGCAATACATCCCTCTAAGAATGACTCTTCAGCTTGTCTCCAGCCCTGCGAAGTCTGTTTGAGTCCCTTTTGCAAGCAGGTCTTGCAACCATGAAGGCTAGAAGCCTACTAAATAAAAAGTGCATAGGAAGCAGAGGCAGCCACCCTCTTCTGCTGTCCTGCACCTTCCCATTCGCATAGTGTCTTCAAATGCTAACAAACTGCTGGAAGGAGATGCCCTCATACTGAAGTTACTCTTCACACAGTCAGCCTGAAAGTTGTCTGATTCCCCAGGGAGATTGCCAGCCTATGTGCTTTCTGAGATGTAGAGCAGGAAGCGGAGATTGCATGTGGCAAGGCAAAGGAACATTCTTAGCCTGCCATGAAGAAGTGAAGGAATTACAAAGAGATTTTTCCTCCTATATCAATTACCTCCAAAGTGGTGAGTTTTCAGTTCTCATTTTTTGTTAAAGTACCCATTTACTATTTGGGGGCTTTGCTTTCTGACATACTGGCAGAAAGACATACAGCCACAGGCAGCTCAGCCACTTTCCCAGGAGGCTAAAGGGGTTCCATGAAGGGATGTTCCTAGGCTCTGGTGTCTTGTCTTCAAGGCTTTCCTTTCCCTAGGTCTTTCCTCCTTCCTTGCCTGTCACTCACTCCTTGTTTGAAAGGCTGATTTAAATCTATCCAAGGGCCCCAAGTTTACCCCAGAAAAAATAATAATTGCAGTGCTGAGCTCTGTGGCTTCCTTTTCATTCCCCACATAGCATTAGGGTGCTCACTGAAACCACTGCATTCATGGATCCTTGCCATATGCAAACATGCAATTAATATGCTCTTCACTTTCCCCTCTACTTCCTAAGCAAGATGGGGGGAAAAAAGCAAAAGTTGTGGTGCACATTTCCTTATCACACACACATATGTGTGTCTGCACTTCTCTGCAGTGCTCCAGCATGGCTCAAACCTACCTTGATTTGGTGGTCATTGATGAAATGTGTCTGCTTGCAGGCAGACATTTAATTTGATGTTCTGTGTAGCTGCACACAAAGCAACATGCAGAACACAATTCATTCCCTTTTTCAGTTGTGGCAGCAGATCTATGAACACTCTGGTTCCACATGTGTTACCCCCTTCCCTGTTTCTAGCAGAGAGCTGCAATGGATGTGATCTCTGTGCTGGCTCCCCTCCCTGTCTCACTGCTGTTGCTGCTGGTGGGCGCAGGTGTGCTGGGTACCTGGCTGGGAGTGCACATAGGAGGAGGAAGGAAATGGAAAGCAGCTGAAGCTGGCTAGAGGGAGAAGTGTGTGTGCAAGAGAGAGAGTTTAAACCAGCTGCTGGAAGGAAATCAAAAGGGAGAGAGATTTCCTGGATGAGGCAGGGCTGTGGATCAGAGGGCAAAGAAAGGCTCCAGCAACTACAAGTCCTTCCTCAAAAGTTACCTTTTGCTAGAGAATGTTTTGTTGTATCACTCCATATCTTGACTTTTTCCAGGGTCTTTAAGTGTCCCCATAAAAACCTAAATGAAGAAATCACAGTCCAAGGGCTGGATATGTAACTACTTGTGCCATCACACAATCTGACTCCTAAGAGCCTGTCTGGGGACTGTAGAACCTCTTCTTTGAACTAGGCTGAAAGACCCATTTCCATCCTCACCTTGTTCTCAGTGGGCCTTCAAGAGCAGAGGGGACCTACAATACAGCAGTTGCTCTCCCTGTCTGTGGTGCACAAAACAGTGAGCAAAACCACACCAACGCAATATACGGAGAAGTAATCAAATCCAGAGAAAAGACGAAGCAAAATGAAGGCAGGACTGTTGCAAAGAGCTACTGAAGGGCCAAAGTATGGAGCTTACATGACTCCAGAAAACCTTCTTCGCTAGAAAGACAGCTTGTGGCAGAAACTGTCTATTCCATCCATATGAACACCAGTGCTGGGAAAATAAATGGGACAAATGGTATCTTTCACAGACTTGAAGTAAAAGCTTGTCCTGGGTGGCAGTCCTAAAGAGCCAGCCTGATCCCCAAAGAAAGCAGTTCTAACAGCATGAATCATTCCCATACCAGCTGTTCAGGCTGCAAACACTAGGCAGATGACCGCTTCTGTAACAACAGCGCCTGCATGCAGCAGACCAAAAATCACCGACATTTCACTCTACATTCCTCAAGAAACACTCACCCTCAAGGAGTCTGTGAAACCTCCTGGCACAGTCCTGGGTGGGGGAACCAAAAGCTTCAGCTTTTGATTGACATGTTGCAGAATGGCCTGGATTGCTGTCCACATGTTCAAGCCTAGGGCCTGCTTACCTTGTCTTGTGTGTCTTGCTCACAACAATGCAGGATGAAGGCAAAGCAAATGCAAAGTGGTACAATACAATGAGAGACTTGCAGTTCTCACTCCATGGGCATAAAGGCAAGCAGTGAGAGCAGGACCAGGCAGGATGGAGCACAGGAGAGCAGGATCCCTTTCTTGTGAGAAATGGAGTGATGATTCACTTCTCAGCAGTGACGAAATTAGCTTGGTTGGTCATACATGTGCATTTGCTGTATCAAATATTGTGAGGCTGGGAAGACTTACCTGTTGTCAGTTTGACTTGTTCAGCCTGAACATACTTGATTGGTATTTCAATCTCCCGCTGTAATCAGATTGCAAAAAAATCTAAGTATAAAATCAGAGAAAATTGGACTGAAAAGGAATTTGAATGATCAAGTAATTTAGCCCCTGCCCCAAGGCTGCTTCCTGCTCTGCTGTATCTATGTCCCAAGAGATGGCTGCAGAACTTGTTTTTAAAGATGCTCTAGTAAGGGTGATGCACCATCCAAGTGTTGCAAGTGCTGCAGATGCCAGGCCTCTCCTTCAGCCTGTCCTTTTCCCCACTTATCGCGGGCACCCACAGCCAGCAGCAGCAGCACACACCAGTTTTTCTGAATTGCAGTCACCTCCCCTCACCCATCAACAATTTACCTGACTCCAGGTCTCTTCTGGAGCACAAAACTGCTTGCCTGCAGAAATACCTCTCCTTTTTGGCTGCAGAAGGTCAGCAGCAACACTCTCTGACTATCTGGATGACATTTCCATTGCCTTTAGTGAACTGTGCTCATGTCTGACATAAGCAAAGTATCTGTTTCAAAGCTCTACACAAGTGCTAGGGATGGGGGTCCCCATCAGACCTCTCCAAGATGGGACAGAGCAGCTTTCCAGTTCAACACCAAAACGGGATATTTGTTACGATTCTTCCTTGCCTGCAAAGGTGCAGCAGTGATAGGCAGAGAAGCTGCATCCAGGCAGTTATGCTCAGTACTAAAAGCACTGAATAGAAGTAGGGTTTCAGACCAGGCAATTTCATATCTTTTTCTGAGAAATTTTAATCTTCAGAATGGATTTCACAGCTCCTATCTGATGCTGCCAGAGCATTTTCCCTTCAGAGCACGGACAAACAAGTGAGGTTTACTTTGCTTGACCTTTTCTGATGACACTGCCACCCATGCTGTGCAAACTGTTGCTGACACCATCTGAGCTTCCTCAGCCTGGGGATAAATACACTGTGCATCCTGAGAAGAGGCTTCCTTGTGTTAGCTTGGGTGAGGCACTGAACCAGAAACTCTTGGTTTCACCACTGAGTCTTCATAGTTAGAGAAGTGATATCCGTGTTTGGTTAGTGGCAGGAGGTGAAGCTGCTCCTGGCTGCAGCTCTGTCCGTGCTCTGTGTCCCTGGGTTGTCTTTCCATTGCTATGGCAGGATTCAGTCCATCCACTCCTTGCACATGAGAACCCTGCTGACTGGGATGTTAAAGGAAAGACCTCTTCCCCCTTGCCTAGAGACAGGTTTACTTCTTGCTGAAGGGTCTGCACATATTTCTTCTTCCCATCTTATAGTGGCAAAGGTTTTTGTGTTTCCCCCTTTAAACACACTGGCATCCACATTTAACAAAGAGGTTTCTTTACCATTCAGGAAGTAGGAACAGCATTATTTTCTCAGCACAACTCCATCCTGGCTGAATTTATGTCTCTGACCTTTTACCCAAAGGCTCTTTACACTTGACTGAAACATAAGGTAAAAGTAAATGTAACAGAAAGAGCTCATTGTGTGTGTAAGTATAAAGGCTTTTGTGTGCAGGATGTGGCTGCTTGTGCAACCAGTAGCCCAGGAGCACCTTGGGTTGTGCTGTTAGTTCTGACACCCATGGAGAATGTGCAGCAAGAGCCCGGATGTGTGAAAACCCCATGTCCAGTTCAAGCACAGGCTCCAGCCAGTTTCAAATCAGCACTTCTTTGCCAGGACCCTCACAGCTGGCAACTTTCAGTCAGGTTTCCTCCAGGAGAGAAGCACTGCTGTCTTTGGGGTTTTTTCTCCAGATGCCTGTGACCAAGAAAGCCCCTCCTTGGAGCTGAGACTCCAGTCTGTTCTCTGTGGAGCCATGCAAGCAGGGACAGATTAATAAAACATCAGGTCTTCTTCAACGGGATTATTATAAGTGGTTTTCCTGAGTGTTGGTTGGAGTAAGGATCAGACAGGACAGGGATCCATAATCCTATTTATCTGAAACCATATAATCTTCCTGAAGCTCTTTAATGGTGCCCAACTCTTTAATTACAGAGCAGCCACACGTGCTGCTGCAGCCAGGCCTACCTGCAAGCCCGTTGCGGGGAGCGGGAGCAAGGAAACCTCCCTGCCGGCTGCCCTTCAGGCTCTGACCCCGCGGAATGCCCATCTTTCCCAGCGCTGCTCTCTGAGGGATGCAGAGGAGCCACCAAAGCCGGCCGGCCGGCTGCGGAAAAGAGGGTTTGTTCAGTTCGTCAAACTGACACGGCTCTGCCGGGGACCAGCAGCGCCCTCGGGTCCCTGCGCAGCGCCAGGAGGAGCGCGGGAGCCCCGGGCAGCCGCCGGCCTCGCCCCCCCAGCAGTGCGGGGGCTGCCCGGGAGGCGGGGGCGCTGCCTCGAGGGGGTGTCTGCGCGGGAAGTCCCGCCCCGGCGGCTCCCGGAGAGCGGCGGGGGCGTGCCGCNGCGGCCGAGCCCCGGCGCCGCGGGCACCATGGACAGTATCCTGGAGCCCTTCCCCGCCGAGCGGCTCTTCCCCGCCGCCGGCACCGGCTTCCTCGACTTCGGCGACTTCAGCGAGGCGGACTTCCTCGGCAATGTGGTAAGGGACCGCCGGCAGCACCCCCGCTCCGGCGGGCCGGCCCCGGCAGCGGGGACGGGACACCCCGGCGGGCTCTCCTCGGTCGCCGCCGTGCCCCGGAGATGCAGGTAGCCGGGTTCCCGCCGTCGCACACGGCCAGCGCCCCCCTGGACCGGCCCTGCCGCTGTTACCCCGAGGAGACCCCGCCGGGGAATCTCAGGGCTGTCCGACACTACGGTTTTATGAGCCTGATGGCTGGGGAGAAGTGTGCGGTGTCAGGCGGGGACTGTACAACCTGCCGTGCGTGAGTGAGCTCGGGCAGCACCGGAGGCACGGCCGGTTGCCGTCGGGAGAGCTTTGGGCTCAGTGCCTCCGCTGTCCCTTGCCTGTAACTTTTCCTCAGAGTGGCATTTGGGAGGTGAAGCATCTACCGCTTGGCGCTTGGGCTGGGCTGATTTACTTTGGAGAGAAGGGTGAGGAGGAAGAGTGACTTGGGAGGAAAATGTGTTGCCAGTCTCAAGAAACCAAAGGGACATTGTTCACCTCTAGGGAAACTGCCCAGTCTCTCCCAGGAGTCAGGCGAGTCCTCAGTCCAGCAGCTCTCCCTGAGAGCGCGCACAGACTCTTTGCTGTACAGCCCGAGCTTTCCATGGGAGTTTGTACTGCGGATCCTGCAGCCCCTCTGCCAGGCAGGACCCAGCTCTGAGGCAGAAGCGGGAAGGGCCCCACAGCAGAGGTGGTTTGGAGCGAGGGTATCCGGCGCTGGGCAGCAGGGCACAGCCTGAACGTGAGGCTCCGCCGGCCTCTGAGCGGCTGCAGCCGTGGGACAGGGCGCCTGCCCCGGACAGAGATCTGAGCAATGGCTTGTTACTCCCCTTTCACAATACTGGCACCTCCCGCGTTCCCGGTGCAGCACTGTGAGCGTCTCTCAGAGGACTACGCTTGCAGTGGGAGCAGGGAACAGGGAAAGGGTGAATCCACTAATGAATCCACTTTTTCTCAGCTGCAATAGACATCTAAAGCCTTTTATGCTGCCTCCTTTGTGAAGGAGACAGTAGAGATACAGAATTTGCATAAATATTAAGTGCACTGCACCAAGCAGAGGCACACAGGGTCTGGGAAAGAGATTATGCAGGCAGCCCCATCTCTCAGAGATCTTGCCAGGTCCTAATTTCCGAGATAACTCTGCGCCTCAAGGACTGATTCTCCTGGGCTCTACCAGAGGCAACAGAGTCCTGCAGTGTTCAGGCAGACCTCCCAATGGCACATCACCCCAAGACTGAGCGCACACCTTGCCTGCTCATATCTGAGAGACTTGTTGTTAGGAGTTTTGTGCTTTCTCTAATTCTGTACACATCCAGCGTGGATGAAGCTATGCTGATAGGAAGTGCTTTATGCCAAGAGCATAAACCATTTATTCCTTTACCAAAATGAAAATAGCATGTATTGGCACCAGCCCTTTTACCCAGGTGCAATATGGGCTGCGGCCAGAAGTCAGGGAACCCCTAACCAATATAGGTGGTACTTTTTATAGTTAAACACAACTTCTGCCTGCAAGCAGACCCTATGTAAAAGAAGCTTTTGTGTAAGAGTGCCATCTGGTGCCACCTGCCAGGACAGTGTGTTTAAAGTGTATGGTGGCTGTGGGCAGGCTGGCTCTGTCCTGCCTCATTTAAATGGCTTTTCTGCTTGGAGAGCTGCTTCTGGAAGCAGCTTGCCCTTGTCTTCTCGTTAACTCTGACTCAGACATCGTTGTGCTCAGCTGACAGCAGAAAGGCACTTTTTTTAAGGCTTTTTTTTTTTTCCCCTGTGGATTTTTTTCCCAACTGCCAGCATCACAAACTTCTGCTGGAGTGAGAGAGTCAAGCTGAAACCTTCTCTTCCTGCAGATGATACATATGAGAGATTCTGTAGCCACTTCTCGCCTACCAAATCTGTTGGTGACACAAGAGCCAGAACATAATACATCACCCTCTTTGTTCTCACTCTGAATGACAATGGGGAGGATGGATTTTCTTACTTAATGAAGCAAATCTCCTGGGATCTTGAAATGTGTGGAGAAGTTCTTTTTACGTAGAACTGTACAAAGCCTCACCGTGCACAATAGCTCACAAAGTTGCCAGTGCCTTTGCTTTAAAGATGGGCAAACTTTTCCAGATATTGTTCAGCAGGCATTTTTCTTAATACAGGCCAGGAATTTCGGCCATAAAATGTCAGTATGAAACCTTTCCTGAGTATGATTTCCTCTTTTCAGAAAGGAAGCAGAAAGAAAAGATGGATGAATCTTACTGCAGAGTCTGTGCTCCTTTGGGGCAAAAATTGCATGTGTCTAAACTGCTCTCTTTTCCTCAACCTTGGCAATCCTAATGAGTCATCTTGGTCTTTAAAAAATGGTTCTCTGTATTGTTCATCTGAAGCTATGACAAAGAATTAATTTAGGCACGTCTGTAGATGGATCTTCAGAAAGGTCTGTGTGCTTGCAACAGAAAAAAAAAATTGAATAAGTGTGGGGCCTGCCATTCAGAGACATCTGCCCAGTTGTAAGAATAGGTTGACAGAAACCTCATGAAATTCAGCAATAACAAATCCCAACTCCTGCCGCTGGGATGGATGGATGGATGGATGGATGGATGGATGGATGGATGGATGGATGGATGGATGGATGGATGGATGGATGGATGGACTGACCCACCAGGGGTCATGGAACACTGGTGTGCCCCAGTAGCAAAGGCAGCTAGGAGCAGGAGTGAGGTGGTAGAGAGACACAGGGAAGCGATTATCCCCTTTTTCTTGAGAATCGTAAAATTGTGTCTCCAATACAGTGTCCAGTTTGGGGCTGCCTGGTACCAGAAAGACATGGATAAATCTGAGTGCATTGAGGGGATTGTCACCAAGGTAACTGGGAGATGGAGAATTTCTCCTGTGGGGAGTAGCTGAGGGAGTTGGACTTCCTCAGCTGGAGAAGAGGCAGCTCCAGAAGGACCTAGCAGAAGCCTACCTGCGCAGCTGAGGAAGTTACTGAGAAGATGGAGCCAGGCTGTTTCATAAGTGCATGCCAGGAGGATGAGTGGCCATAAATTGGAACAGGGAAGGTTTAGACTGGGTATAAAGAACCAATTTATCACTGTGAGGATTTGGGGTTTCTTTGGAAAATCTTACAGAGAGTGGTGTCTGCTTGTTAATTGGAGGGGAAATCTCCAAAGGACACAAAATGCCTCTCTTCACTTAGCTTCTGCTAACCAGACTTACGTAGGATGGGTGCTAACAGCACTGTCAGTCTCCTTTTGCTCAAGAGGCCACATACTGCTCTTGAACTTAGGCAACTTTCCTCATCTTTTTCTCCCAGAAGGACCTACCATATATGAAGCTACTCCTTCATGTAGTGCCTGATTATCAATTTCACCCATTTGCGTCCTGCCTAGTCCAGCATTTCTGATCATTTCTGCAAGCAGCCGGCTATTTGCTTACAGTCTATTACAACTGCACTCATAGAGCTCTTACTTTCTTATTCAGCTCTTACCAGTGCTGTGAAACTCTTCAAAAGACTTATCTTTTGAGTCAGATTTGCCACTGTGCTTCACTGGGTTTGTGACACTGGTGTCAGAATGAAGCCAGAATAAACCATCCAAACAGGAGTCATGTGTTTCTTCTTAACCTAGTACCCCAGTGGGTTTGTTTCTTCCCTCTCTTTCTGTGTTTTATAGTGCAAAAAACACCTTCAAAGATTACTTTGGATATTTATGTAATCACAGCTTTATTTTGACTCTATGCTTTTCAAAGTATATACTTTACCTCCTTCAAAAGACATCAATGCAAGAGAATAGCCTGCATGCTCACTCGGGTCTCCACTGTTAGAAGCTGCAGAATGGCTGTTCAGACTGTCTCAGGAGTGCTAACCCAGCTCCTCTGGGGAATGCACAGTAAAACACTCTTTCACTGTGTGATCCTATAAACCCAGACAATGTGACAATTGACATTTTATGGAGCCTACAAAGGGACAGCAGAATGGGTGAAGAACTGCTTGTCTCTGTGGGTTTGCTCCTTGAGTGCAAACTGGGTGTTGGGCTTACTGTGTGCTCTTTCCTTTAATATTGTCCCAGCCTGCAGGAGGAGGAGAGTAGCAGGACTGTATGTAGTGAGCCGGCTGAGAGTGGTGCTGGTGCAAGTCCTAGGGGAAGCTTCCTCTGAAGATGAAGAGACACTGTTCACCACGGATGACTGTCACTCTTACAGGAAGCCTGTACACACTTTTATTCCTCTTATGCCTACTACAGGGATATAAATAGCCCTGAAGTGGTGCTTAGGTGTTGGACTGACCTTTGGTCTGAGTGAGTTTCATGCGCTGTAAACTCCCTCTCACCATATCAGTGCACAGTGGGGATGGAGAGCTCAGGCAGATTTGCTTACCCACTTCATATCCCTTGCAGTTGCTAGTCAGGGAAGCTCTGCTGTAATGGGAGGCCAGGTCTCCAGGCCTGATGGCAATCTCTCATGGGGACACATGGAGCAAGCATTTTGGCCCTCTCTTTCTGTGCCTGGTAACATTTGCTCAGTAACACATTTATGATTAGTCTGCCAAGTACTAGATATGGAAAGGCTATTTTCTTTAAATTTTGCTTGGAACTTTCTGGCCAGATTCCTGTAGGATCTGAAGCACAGATATGCAAAGACTTGATGGGGCCATCAGACCTGGGCTGATGGAAATGAATCCAAAGATAATAGTTCCCATATCTTTCTATTTCATTAGTCTCTTTGGATCCATCTCATGGTTCCTCCACTTCATGTCCCTGCTGCTTGCTCCTTACTATCTCATGGTCGGACCTACACTTGCAGAAGTGCTGCCAGTGGGATGAAACTAGAGCTGAACATGGGTCCATGGTTCTCTGAGTCTGTGTCTCTGAGCATCATCACCATAGAGTCACCAGCAGGAAAAATGTTTCCCTTTTGGTAATAAAGAGGGGAAGAGACTTGAACTTCATTTAGAAGACCCTAGGTCAATACGTTGTCCAGTGAGTGTGGACCATTTTTGTATCCTACCTGCCAGGAAATTGATAAGCATTTGGGAAACTCTTCCTAAATAAACACATTCATCTATTGGACAACTGCCTGCATGTGCTGGGAACCCGTTGTCCTAAATTATTATGTCAGCCAGAGTGGGAGAAGCTGTTAACTGTGCTTTTGGGCCAGAACTAGGAGAGAGGCTGCATCTTAGAACAGGAGTGCATGAAGGCATGTGTCCAAAACAGGGTAAACAGTGGAGACTGAGCCATCATCTTGGTGGGGAGAAGCAGAAAGGTCTTCGGTGAAGTGCTTGCTGAGTAAACAAAGGGAGGGTTTGGCAGAAGGTGGAAGTACATCTGTGCACACAGTCCACTCCCACTGAGGGAGGGTGTCAGCAGCACCAGCTGGGAGATGCTGGAATTGTGTACTGCTCAGACCATGTCTGCCAGGTGATCCTTATCCCCTCTGGCGTAAGGCAGCCGTTCAATGCCACCCCCACTTTCAGAGAGAAGGAAACCTGAGGTCTCCTTTGTATAGATTAGACTGTAGAAAAACTCTAAGATTGGCCCACTGTACCTACTCCTGGTACCAGTACAAGTGGCCAAGCTTGTACTATATGGTGGTTTCTGAAGTGTGTGGTGGCTTCCAAATTTAATGAAATGTATTGGGTTCCATGCAAAATGTCTTCTGCTGCCCAGAAGCTCATCTGGTACTGCACTGGTCCCGTCCCATGCTGCTCAGGTCTCAACCATCACTGGTGCTGTGCTGGTCCCATTGTTGCTGCAACTGTTCTTGCTGAAGCCTGGATCAGAGCTATCTCTGGTAGAGTAGGGATTAGGAAAGAAGAGCATTTTCTGAAGCAACCCCTTAAGGGGAATTTATAACTAGGGATTTCATAGCCACAGTTGTAGCTGCACTATTTAAAATACAGTCAAGCTGACACCTCTGTGACTTACTGCTGTGTTTCCTCTGAGAAAGGTTATTCCTGTGCTTGTTCCCTTTTTCCCTCAACATTTTCCCATAGGTTTTAAGACTGTAGTATTTAATTAGCATTTAGTAATTACTTATTTACTATTTAAAGAATTCTCAGTGTTAAAGGAAGCAAATGAAAATGCTTAACTCCCTGGAGTTGTTTTTGGGATGCCCACATGGCAGATCCTCTGTGCATAACCACAGGCAGGATTGTTCTTGATACAGCGATTTGATTCTCAAGACTCACTTGTACCAGTGCATTTTAAGGAAGGCATGAGTCAACCCACTAAAGCTTATGCATCCTTGTCCTGCTATGGATAGTCCACTGCAAGAAACTAGATGGTTCACAAAAGCCAGTTGGTGACTCTCCTTGCTGCAAAGTTACAGGAAAACAGGTAGGGCACCAGCAATGAAGCAAACCATTACAGGTCACCTAAGCAATACCCCAAACCTGTCTCTTGGCCTAATTTGGCTCAGAGATTTCCCAGGGAAATTCCAGGTCTGTGCAACAAGGTACAATGCAGTGACCTATGCTTCACAGGCAGCCTTGTGGCCAGCATTGTTCTTCTTCAGGAGACAAGTCTGCTGGAGGTGCCAAGCGTGTTTGGTCCTCAATTCCAAGCCAATCTTACTCCTGGGATTACTACATCATACCAATCCCAGCTTTCTGCCAGAGACTGTATTTGCACATCTGCTGGGACTTCATGTCTCCGCATGAGAGATGAGAAGTAAGAACAAGGGTGGACCAAAGCCATGTTTCTCAGCTGACCCCCATGCTGATACCATCTTTGTCCCGCTGCTCTGTGCAAGCAACCTCAATGTAGTTTGGTATCCTCTGACTGAAATCATTGATCCAGTTTTCACCATAGGACAGAATGGGTGCTTGCATGGAGCTCTTCTCTTGCTTTTTCCTGTATCTGGAGCTCAACTTGTGTTGTAAGTTGTTAGGTGTTTTCTTGGGTTGGTGTCTGCCTGTTTTGCAATGTTCCTCAGAGCAGAAATAGCTGAAAGGTTGTGAAGAACCAAGGGCATGGCCAGAGTGGCAGGGGACTGCAGGTAGCATGCTGAAAGGCAGGCTGTCTTTCAACCCAGTTGTTCCCCATGTCTGCCATGCAGTGCTTACATCTATCTAACTTATTTCCAGCTGCTCAAGAAAACAAATTTTACTTCTGCTTTCCTGTAGGGTTACGTCATTCAAAGTTTTCCTTTCCTGTATTTTCCTGAACTGACCTGAAGACTCCAGCCTTGTCCTCTCACCCACCCCTTTCTGACTTCTTTAACCACCTTCTTTTCTCTTTCTTTGTATCTCTCCTTTGACTCTTATTTTCTTAAACTTTTCCAGGGCTATCTGCCTTTGAAATCATGTGGCACTGCTCTGGTCTGGTCTGTGTCCAAGTGATAGAAGCTTGACACTGATCTTGACACATTGATTAGCCAGAACAAGGTCTCCTGAAGGTTAGAAGTGCACATATCCACGTGCTCTTTCACTCCTTTCTCTTTTGTCCTGTTTTATCGTCTTACTTTCTAAGACTGCAGAAATTCCCCATACTGCACTATGCAAGACTATTCTCCTTGAAACTAGTATGTAATCTAATCCAGTACTGGAGTAATTAGTACCATCTTTAGAGCTCAAAGGTGATGCTTTATGTGAGGTCATTTATTACAATCAGTGTCCAGGCTGTTCCAGAAGAAACTCACCCCTGACTACCTCAGCGAAGTTGCTTTTGGCTTCTTTACACTGTGACTTTGTCTTGATTAGGAAAAATATTCATTTAGGTCAGTCTGGCTGACCCGATTAGCAAAGCCCACTCAAAATGCAGTTAGCGTTTTTCCTAGAATAGATGCAAAACAAAATGCCTTCAGCTGAGCAATCTGTGTCAGGAGTTCCCCTGCAAGAGGAACGTCAGGGCTCCCTTGGGAGGAACCTGGCAGCTAAGGCTGGAGGAGTACTACAACTTGGGCCTGACACTAACTGTGTTACACAGGAGGGAACTGGATGCTATGTTGATTGTGGACATTCCTATTGGATTGTCAGCATCCCTCCTGCAGGTGAGCTTTCTTAGACCAATGCCCAAACAACATCCCCCATGCTGACTCCCTACCACATTGTCATGGGGTCACTGGTTCCTCCTCTTGATGGCATGACATGTCCAGGGGGAGCACTGCAGCTCAAGAATAACCCATCTCTGCTGTTCGAGATGCAGGGGGTCTACCTGCTCCTGGCTCTGCAATATTTGCGGCCCTCTCCCTACTCAGAGGAGAGCTTTCCCCTCCAGAAGAGGAAAGAGGTAGAGGGAGACCAGGAAGAAGAAGAGGACGCAGTTCCAGAGCCTCAAGAGTTAATTGTTGCATGTTAGAGCAGCTTGATGTTAAATGAGTCTGCTAAATTCACAACAGTTGAGGGAAGGAGCTGGGCAGGTGCTTTTGGCTAAGCTCACTGCTGGCCCGGGGGGGAGGGACTGCAAGCCAGGCAGCTCAGGGAGGAGGAAACTAGCTCTGACATTTGTAAAGACTGTTGATGGAAGGTTTCTTTCAAAGACTTTTCAGTCTCTCAATCTGAAAGCTCTTTGCCCAGGGAGTGCTGGAAATGTGGCTCTTCTTTCCAAGCAAATGTGGCATACTCTCAGATTTGATGAGGTGCTGTTGAGCCACAAATACTGAACTGCCAATTGAATGATGTTGGGGTTTTTGTTGTGTTTTCCTTGTCTTCATGGACAGTGGTGCAGTGAGGTTGTTGGGAATGGGAGAACTGTATTTTAGTCCTGGCTCTGCCGGTTTCTTAGTGTGTGATCCTCAGGGTGTCATTTGCAGTGGTGCAGCTTTTGCTCACTATAAAAAACTGCACAATCCTCATTCTTACTAAAAAGGAGCAATGTCATCAATGGGTGAAGCAGATTAACAAAAACTAAGACTGGAGTGGGGTTTTGCTAGTAAATATCTGCCAGGAAACATCCATAGGAGCTATTACTTTGCTTCCCTGGTTGGACTATTTTTGAATGACTTTGCAGCTATACATTGTATTTGCCACATTTTTAGTTTGGCTGTTCTATTCTCCACTGATATCCCAACTATCTTTCACCCCTCTCCTGTTCCTTGTCCCTGTTGACTGCATGTGTCTCATTCTGACCTCAGATACTTCAAGCTAATCCACAGTAATCTTTCTGTGTCAGTACAAATGACTGCATTGGTCAGCATCAGGATTTAAACTAAAGTACTTTTGGCCCATGCTGTTGCTGGCCTGACCTCTCTGGGCCTTACTGAAAACCAAACAATTTGTGCTTTATAAATCCAGTGAATGGGCTGTACTCATAACTCATCCTCCGCTGTACAACCAGACCCTGGCTCAGGCACAAAACCTAACTTCTCCCTCAGTTTGGTGCAACTTGCTGAGAGCACCCTGTTACAGTTTTGCCCCAAACTGCTGTATGGTCAGTGCTGGGCTGAGTTCCCAGGCTCCCAAACTATGTGTCTGCTGGTTTATAAATGAGAGGGAGGTAACAAGATGAAAATACCATAATGTCATGGCTTTACCAGTCCCCAGCAGGACATTCAAGACCTGTGTCAGTCCCTCCTGCTGCTCAGCGCATGGTTTTGCACTTTCCATTTCTTTGGAGGTGCCTTTTCTTCACAGTAACTCTGTCTGGCCTGTTGTAAAGTTAGGATCACCATCATCCATTGGGAAGAGTGATGCAGAGGTTGCTTTTCCATCCTCTGATGCTTCTCCTGCTCTTCAGGTTTTGTCAAATACACTTGGCAGCAGTCCAGCAACTGGATTAGCGGTAATTAATGAGCAAATGGCCTGCAGCCCTTTTCCAGACCTTGAAAAGCACATACCTTTCACTTTTTTCTTACATGGTTTTGAGTCCTTTTTTTATCATGCTAGGAGAGAGCTGAGTAGCAGCAGATGCTGCTCTGGTCAATACTGGGGACTTAAGAGAGGCTGCTGCACTCCTTGCTCTGCTGCTAATTAGTACCAGGGTGGTAGGTGGAGGCTGCTAGCTAGGACAGCAAAACTGTTTTCTCCCTCCCCTTCTAGCTGCAGCCACAGTGAGCAATCAGTGGCAGCTGTATGCAGCTGGGGTGAGCTCCAGCAGAGTAGGAGCAATGCTGATTTCTTAATTTTCCTGCATGCTTCAGGCTCCAGGGGAACAGCCCTTACAATCTCCTCCTTTGTGACCTGTAGCTGAAGTCCCAGGTGAGGTGAAGGCACACATTACTGTGTCAAGCCCAGCAGCTACACAGTGTGGTGAGGTCACCCAGCAGCCTTGATACCTACAAGTAAGTGCCAGAGACCCATGTCCAGACCAGTTGCCCATCCACTGGTCTCAGATGGCTTTCTGATATTCGATGAAATTGAATTGCACAGAGTTGTCACAGGATTTATTTACTTATTCTGGGAAAGGGAAGAGTGAAGCATGCCGGAAGGGATGGAGCATAGGGAAAGAAAGGGGGAAGAAAAACCAAAGATGAGAGAGGTAGCTATGCAGTTAGCATTCCTGAGCCATCTGGACCTGTTGGCATGGTCCCATCAGGACGGGCTCACATGTTCATCCACAGCATGGTGTAATCTTCATTGCCCAGCATTTGATTTTTCTCCTTGTGCTGGATGGCCTCATATCTAGTGCATGTCTGGAGCGGGCATTTTGATTTCCTGTTGCTATTTGTGGACTTTTCCTGGCGGATTCTCAAGAGCAGCTCAGGCGGTTTGCATTCCTCAAGCAGAAGCAGCAATACCACCCTGCTGGCTAGAGCAGAGGCCAGCTGCAGCCAGCCTGCCAGCCAGGGAGAGACAGCCCTGCATGGGGAACCAGCTGTGGTTTGCACCGTGCTGCAGCTGGAGAGAGAGTGACACCTCTGCCTGGTGCTTGGACCATGGCAGCTGAGCTCTGGAGTCAGCTCAGCCTTCAACACCAGCACAGAGAGGGCTGGTGGGACCGCTGTTCCTGGATGCTCATGGGCTTCCCTGCCCTGCTGGATCTTGCAGCAGAACAGGAGGAAGGAGAGTTTTACTTGACCCAAGACCTGTTCCTCCCTTTGGTAGATGTGAGTAAAAAGCAACTGATGATCTCAGTCCCTCTTCTTTACAAATGCCAGCACCAGAGAAATACCAGGGCTCTCGGCTGCACTGTGAAGGAGGTGGACTTCCCAGCACATAGGAAGGGAGGCTGGGAAGGACCTGGTCTGATGTTGCCAAATGCTCACTCTTGATAGTGGAGGGCCTGTCATCCCCTTCAGTGCCACCACTCAGTGCCATTTCCAGGAGGCACTGCAGTCCAGTTGGAAGGATTCACTCAAGTTCCCACCATGTTCTATGGGAGACAGCCATGCCTTACCAAGACGAGCCATCTCTTTTTGTCTTGTGTTCTTCCTAGCACATGAAACGAAGAAGGTTTGCATGTCTGCCTCTATAAGAACACACTGTTCGAAGGTCTTTAAGTCACAGGAGCCACACAGGAGCAAAGCAGCCTTCTTCACTATGTAAACTCAATGTGTAGAGGGGCAAACAGTTGAGCCATAGGTCCCCTCCTGCATGGCTGGGAAAGTCTGAGATGCTCAGTGGATGAAGATGGGATTTCTCTACCATGTACACTGCTGAAATCAAACCTCAAACCCAGCAATATGAGGGCCTGCTTCAGATTATGCCATTCTCCACTCTGATTCAAGATGTGGGTAGCTGTATGATGATACATTAGGCAACAGTTTGACCTGAGCATCCAGTACTCCCTCCCTCACAATGCCTCATCCTGCCCAGATGTCTCCCTTAGCTTTAATTCCTCCAGGGGCTTGAGAATGGGGAAATTGAGTGCAGTGATCCCCAGGGAGCAAAATTATTTTCAGCGGAGAATCCTACTGCCTGATTCAGAAGTTGTCCTGTTTGCACACGAAGGGAGCAAGGCTTTGCTTTCATAATAACCCAGGGACAGCCTGTCCACCAATGATGGACTCCCTGGAACCACAGAGCTGAGCTTTTCCACCCAGCTCAGCTCTGTTGAGTGAGAGAGTAGCTCTGGAAAACGATGGTCTCTTTTTAAACCAATTGGCAAAACTCTTGCATCTCTCCTGGGAACAGGCCAGGGATTCTGAGTCACTGCTTGAGTGGGTTGTGGCCAAGGTAGTCGTACCCAAGATATTAAGTGAGAGAGGACAGATCCACCCAGGAGTGCCAGCAGAAAGAGAAATAGTCATGGCCATAATTAATAATAACATAATGATGAAAAGATTCAGAAGTGTACTGCCCACTCCAAAAATAAAGTTTGAGGACAATTCAAATGCTGTAAAGAAAAGAGAGGAAAGAGCTGAGAAAGACCGCCAAAGCCTGCATGTCAGCTGCAATGCAAGGAGTCCTGTCCAGCTGGCTTGGGTTCAAAGAGCTCCTATTGTCCAACAGCACTTCCAAGACACCATTCAAAACTTTCAGAAAATGAACCCAAGATGCAGGGTGAGATTTATCACACAATAAAGGCAAGCCAGATGTGTGCACCCTTTCGGAGAGAGACAGGAGGAAGGCGAAGGAGGAGCAAAGCAGGGGAGTATCAAGCAGCAGAGGCATGAGGGAAGAGGTTGGCATGAGAAGGCCTGGTGCTGTAAGGATCCAGGTACGAGCAGGGAACTGCATATGTGCTGGGACACACACTGAGCACTTGTGATGGGTTTCCTGTATAGGGAGAACACCCTACTTGGGAAAATTCACTCAGCCCTAAGGCTGAGGGACAAAAAGGGAAGATCTCACTGATGCTGTTTTTCCTTTGCACATAAAACCATGACGGATACTTAGAGGTCGCTTCTTATCCTGAATTATATATCTGCAAAATAAGGCCCTGTCTGAAAGGATGCCCAGAAGCCAAACCCCTGTAGATTTTATCTTGATTTTCTAAGGCTCACACGAGTGTTCATTATCGCATTGCAGCACTGGCCACATGGCAGGGCGGTAAGTTCTTTTGCCACAGAAATACTCACTTCCACCTGTGATTTGATGATGTTAAAATCTATTTAACATAATCAAATAATAATAAAAGCAATTAATTACACAGAAAGATAATTTAATCTTTGAATATGCTGTTAACATGGAGTTACATGACCACAACTTGCCAACTCCTCAAGTTCTCCCTGCCTTGCAGAACAATCCAGCAGGGTGGCCATGCCGTATCACACTCCACAGATTAAAAGGTGACTTGGATTTGTTCTCAGGAAAATCTGTGGCAGTAAGGACTTGTTCATTTAAGAGCAAAAAGCCTGAGAAAACATTTGGAGCTTAAGCTAGAAGGTCCCTCTTTCCAATGACTGATTTGTTTGGTGACTGTATTTCTCTTTTACACTTTTACAACAGTTGGTTGTTTTTTGGGTTTGTTTTTTTTTTTTTTATCTGGAGCCTTAAACTGAGGTCAGTTGCAGAAGATGAATTTGAAGCAGGAGGCACTTGGCTCTGTAAGGAACCACATTTGATTACCAGAGTGGTTCCTCTAAGGCCTAAAACCGATGAGGCCATCCATCATCTCCCTTGTCCAGGGATGCGCAGAAAATGGATTTCCAAATCCACCAGCTTCTGCAGAGACCACTCCAATGCTGGGGTGCAGATGTCTGCTTGATCAGCAGCTTTCACAGCAGGAGTTCAGGGCATAATAGGTTTCCTGGCTTCAAAGGAACATGGGATCTTCTCAGAATCTTCTGACATTACTTGAGTACATGATACCATGTATCTCACATTTCAACATCTTTTCACCAGCTACAGGGTCTTTGGCTGCTGGGCCTTGTTGTGGAGAAGTCTGTCTTGAAGAAGGGATAGATGGAGAGCCAGGTGTTGGGAGAGGGTTTTCATAGGCTTCCTTTTCTCCTTCAGCTGTGATTTTCATCCTATGGTTGAAGTGACTGCCTGATCTCTGACCAGTCAGATATCCATCCCTACCTTTGAAAATGCAGGGCTTTTACCCTGGTTCAGCAGCATCACATCTTCATTCTACCCAG
This sequence comes from Pomatostomus ruficeps, assembly GCA_013400735.1. Lineage (NCBI taxonomy): Eukaryota > Metazoa > Chordata > Aves > Passeriformes > Timaliidae > Pomatostomus > Pomatostomus ruficeps. Next base: position 70,593 of record VYZT01046182.1, read on the forward strand.
GAGGGTGTTAATCCAGGCTACCCCAATAGTGATGAAAAGTCTGCGAGGTGTTACTGTTCTTTGCGGCCTAGGAAGGCTTTCCCCATTCTCCAGAGACTCTGGTTTTTGCAGCTCCATCGCTGAGGTGAAAATGATACCCTCAGCATTGGAGCTGAAGTTTAATTTCCTATTTGCTGCTTAGGCCACAGATTTTCCACTGAGATATTGGCAGAAGGTCAGAAATCTGCATTCCAAGTTGAGTTGCTTTGAAAACTGTCCTGGTGCAGGACCCTGTTCAGTCTGCTGCTTGCAAAACCCAACTCTTGCCCAGCCTGGCCACTGAAGAGAGTCCCAGCTCTTGCTCTCTCAAGATTTTGCATGAAAATCCCTCACATCCTTGAGTCACAAATCAGCTGGTCCAGACTTAGTTGCTCTGTTAAGTGCTGTTTACAAAGACCCAAGGAATGAAAGCCACCAGTAATGTTTGGTATTAGCTGCATGCCTCAGCTTTTGGACTTGAACAGAGTACAGCTCTTAGTCTTTCAAGGCCTGCTTTTGTTTATGGGTCTCCAGGGACCTGCCAGGGGACAAACTGTGAATTATCTCTGATTTTGCTCTCTGAGCACTAAAAAGAAACTGTTTCAATGAGACAAATGAAGTTGATTGTAAAGATAATTCAGACCTTTCCTTCTTCTCTGGTTATCTCGCAAAGCAGATTTCCTCTATCTCCCAGTATGCCGTTCTTGTTGCTTTCTCGCAAGATGCAGGAAAAAAGGCCTGTAATGGCAGGAGGCTGTCAAGCTGCATAAGAGCAGAAATCTAACAACTCTGGCAGCTTCAACTCCATACTGGGCAGGGCCAGAAGCTTCCAATAAAGATGGGAGAAATGGTGGAGTGGCATTTATTCCAATTTATTTTGGTTGCTGAATAAACGTTCCCATCCCACTGACTGGTGACCAGCTTAAGCAGTTGCACATCTCTAATTTAATTTTAATTGTATCAAATGTTCATGCTGCATTTCATGTCTTTTGGTGATATCGTGACATTGTTTCACATCAGCATGGCAGTATCGTTCACAGAGGGTCTCACAGAATAAACCAATATTTTCTTTCATTTGCCCTGCCTGCTGTCACACCACGCATCCCTCACCATTAAGCAGAATTTTTCTCTAAACTGCCCAGGCAGACATGCCACACACAATTAAATCTATGTAGGCTTTTCCACGGTAGATTCACCTCTAGATTTGCAGGGCTGGGCTAGGGATGCATCCTGTGGTTGTACAGACATGGCTGTGGACACCCAGTTATGTTCTTGCTGCTGTGCCCCTGTGGGGATTGAGGAGGGGTGGATGGACTCTGCAAAGAGCACACCAGGGTGGAGGTGGATCAGGTTAACGTAACAGATAAGGCCTTCCCAGAAATGATGAATTATATTTTCACACATAAGGACATAAAGTTCACATGAGCTCTGTCCCCCAGATGCTACAGCAGCTGAAAGCCCCATCATGGTGTGGAGTTAGGGTGTCACTGGGAGCCTGCTGCAAACACAGCAGCTGAAGCGGCCATGTTCAAACAAACAGGCAAAGCACCAATTCAGCCGAGACAGCAGAGATCTTGGGACAGAGATGACAATACAGCGTCTCTCTCTCTAAGGGCTACTGCTCATGTGAAGTCTCTGCCTGGAGACTGACCCTGGCTTGGGAAGCAGCAATAAAGAGGAAGAGACCCCTGCCAGCTTGCCCAGGGATACCTGCATTCCCATGGAGAACAGCTCCTACGCATCTCTGTTTGAACACAGCCCAGCTGCCACCACAATGACTTAAAAATAAGGGCGGCTTTGTTTTGTAGCAAGCAGGTGTCTTCAGTTCTCCAAGCTCAAAAAAAGCCTAGAAGGACAAGCTTTTTATTTACCTTTCACAGACTCCTAGAAATTTACCCCAAATCTTCTGCCAAATGAGGGTTAAGAGCAGCTGAAGCAAATGTTTCATCCTGAGAGGGTTGTATCCAGTTCTGCGTATGGTTTAAGTCCTGCTTTAATTTTTTTTTTTTTTATCAGAGTCAGCTGCAAGGCAGTTGTAAGCCAAAGGAAATTTGGGACATTCGTTGCATATCTAGCATACACACAGCAAAAGCACTCTGAAAAGCAGAGGCATCTTCATCCTCCAGGGAGCCACTGATGGGAGGAGAGGTGCTGCTATTTCTGCAGATTGAGCTAGTCTCATGCCAGAGACAAACCATGTACTTTCCACCTCGGACCAGTGGAGCCAGTTTTGCACAAGGGAAGGCTGCTATTTCCCCCCTCCTCCCTTGCACGTGCATATCTGCTCTGAACCTGGCACCCGCAGGTGGTGGGAGGGCACACAAATGGCCACACCACTATGGCCACGCTGCAATGCCACTTGTCTTATGAAGTCACCTCGGCCTGGGTTCTGTGCTGTTCCACAGCCGTTCCCCTTGCAGGGCACTTCGAATCTCTCCCACATCCCCACTGCCCGTGTTGCTGTGTGCCGGCTGCAAATCCTATTTATGCTGAACACACTGGTGCCAGCAGCGGAGACACCAGTGTCCATGACTTTAGCAGCACTCAAGAGTCCTCCGTTGGGACCGCGGAGAAACCCAGTCATAGATTAGCAGATTTCAGCTTTCCACATACCTTTTACTCTCGTCCTTTTATTCTTTCGGGGGCAGAAGTATTTAAGTTAAAGACTTAACTCGCCCTCTCCCCCTGCGCCTGGTGCCTCCCAAGATTCTCCCCAATGAACTTCAGGCTTGTGAACTCTGAGCTGGATATTACACGGCTGCAATCACGGCCACGGAATTTCCATGCGGTCTGTGTTGTGCACATGGCTTTTTAACATCACCCACTTCGTCAGCTGACGGCTTTGTCCCCCCTGCCGGGGTTGTAGGGCAGGAGGGGGGGAAACCACGAAGCCTTCCTGCCTGCCAGGGAGGTTACGGCAAGCCGCGGGAGCCGTGTGTGCCGGCGGGCTGCGGCGATGTCCCCGGGGCGCTCCCCATCGCGGCATCCCGGGATGAGCGGGACCGGCCCGCGCCGCTCCGTCCTAACCCTGCACTCCTCCCGCGCGCCGCGCCGCTGGCAGCCGCCTCCCATTGGCCGCCTCCCGGCGGCGCGGGCCNGCCCGATCCGGGCGCCGCGCCCGCCATCGCCCTCCCCCGACAGTGCCTTGGGCCGCCGACCGTCCCTCCTAGGTCCTGTGGCGCCTAGCGCTGGAAATTGTAAATCCAGGCCCTTGGCACGGATGCGCGGTGGAAGGAGGTTTCCACAGAGAGTTGTGCCTCAGCTTTGCAGGGACAAGAGTAGGCTCAGGGGAGAGCTTATCACTCTGTACAAGAGGTTGTAGCCAGGTGGGGGTCAGCCTCTTCACCCAGGCAACTACAGATGGAACAAGAGGATGTAGTCTTAAACTGCAGATTTAGGTTGAACATTAGGTTGAGAATTTATTCAGAGAAAGGGTGATTAGACATTGGCATGGACTGCCCAGAGAGGTGGTGGAGTCACCATCCCTGGAGGTGTTTAAGGAAAGACTAGTTGTGGCATTTAATGCCATGTTGACATGGGTGTTCAGTAATAGCTTAGACTTGATGATCTCAGAGGTCTTTCCCTACCTATGTGAGTCTGTGATTCTACAGAGCAGCAAACTCTATGCCTACTTCCAGATCAGGTTCAGTCAAACCCTGCCACCCTGGGGTGTCTAGGGTGTTTAGTCCACCATAAATCCCAAGGCTGTGATGCTGAAAGTAATCACAAGTGACTTGGGCATTGACACAGTGCCTGTCAAAGACAGGAGTGCTGCTGCTCAGGATGCTGTCGTGCTGCTGGAGGGGAATGACAGTGGTGTTCACAGGCGGTTTGGCCTTTGGTGCTTTGGCCATGCCATGCAGAGAAGGAGCAACAGCAAGGGGGTAGCAGGTCAGCGGCAAGCTGTCCAGGCACACCAGGGGCCTGGGCAGACCAGGAATGGAGCAGCAGGGACCTGTGATACATGAGGTACAAGAGCAGTACAGGTTCAGGATGGAGGAGCACCAGAGGGGTGGCAGCCAAAGGGTGGTTGAATGATCACTTGCACCCCTTGGGGTGCACGCGCACTGACTGGCTGTGTGGAGAAGTGTGCACAGCATCTGTCCATCCTGCCTGAATCTTGTTAACACTGTTGAGAACTTCACTTTCAAAAGGGCTAAAATTCTCTGCCTTTTAAAGAGAGCAGAAGGACTGTCTGGAGTGTATGGGCTCTTCTTTCCTGGAATGTAAAGAAAACCTCGGCTGTGCAGCTGGAGTGCAGGGGGCTTCATTCCTTAGTGAAAGCAGAGAAGGGAAATGCAGATGTCACAGCTGGGACAGGAGATTTATCTTGGCAAGCAAAGAGGAAAAAATTTTCAAAAAGAAAAGAGAAAACTCAGAAGAATCCCCTCCCCATCTTCACTGCCTGCCAGCATGAGCAGAACCTCCAACCTGCAAAGGCCTTTCGTCTCCTGGGCCTGGGCTGCCACCCAGCTGGATTAGCCCCTCGCTGCTTTCTCTTTGGAGTGAGACCGTTGTGGTGGGATGAGAGAGGCTGTGAGAACCAGGCTGATCCTGAAGGGAGACTGTGTCCAAACAACTCAGCAGGAGGTGGGAAGGGGAAGTCACAGCCAAAGAATGGAAGCATGAAAGGGAAAAGGAGGGGCAGATGCAGCCAGGATGAACACAGAGAAGTGGATCCAGGGGCAGGAAGTCATCACCTCCCCAGCTGTGCATGGTGCCACTGGGCTACAAGAGTGCTACCTTTAGGCACCCCAAGTGCAGCTGGGCAGGGGAGAAGGCTTAGTGCCTCAGTCTCTGCTTGTGGCCTCCAGAGTTCTAACACCAGCTCTGGGTGGGGGTATATGTAGAGCTTGCATTTGGATATCTGGATGCCTGACATTAGCTCCCAAGATAACTGTTGTACAACAGGAAAGGGTGTTTGAATGAGAAGTGCACGCACGCACATACAGTGTGCTATTTAGACAACCCTAAGCATGAGGTCAGGATGAAAACATGTGGTGGAAATATGTTTGGAAGAGTCAGTGCCTATGTCGATCACCAGGAGTGGGAGGGAGCAGAAGCCAGGAGCTGACAGATTCTCACTCTCTCCCCATGGCTGAGGTGGCCTCAGCCTGTGCAGATTCTACTGTGGCACCAGAACAGGTTAAGGCTCTCTGTAGGGCCTAGAGATGCAATGGTTATTTCCTCCCTATACCTGTGGACAATGGCTCATCCTCTTTGGGCGCTGCCTCCCCGTCCTCCTAGAGCTAGAGGGGGATGGGCAGCCAGAAATCAGGCTTGGATCAGAAAATCCAGCACATCCTCACCATTGCATTTCTGTTCCTTGGCTGCCCCCTCCCTGACCGCTCACTGGTAATACAGCTTTGGAAACATATCTCGTGCTATTTCTTGGCTTTGGAGCACAGTTAGAAGGAGAAGGAAGGAGGGTGTGAAAGGGAGGGGAAGATAACAGGAGCGAATAATGCAAAATGAGACTGCTGTGAGCTTTGTATCCCATCTGGAAACTGTTTTCCCCCAGTACACTGCACACCCACTCCCTCTAGGCCAGGATGGCAAGGGTCAGGTTTCCCAGTTGACTGGTCCCCCTTGCTAAAGCCAGGCCCATCTGCATGAAAGCTACTTGAAATATCTTAAAGGAGAATCAGAGTTGCAGGGTCCTTCATTGTCACAATTAGAAACTCTTGGCCAATCCTCTGAGGAGCAGGAGCTGGCTGATAGCCTGGTTGGAAAGCACTCTCAAGGAGTTTGGGCTTGAGGAGACTGTGAGGGGATGAGGCTGCTGTGCTTGTGTATCTCTGTCTATCCCACCTTCATTCACATCCAAGTTCCATGGACTTTTTCTTGGACCTTCCCTGGTCTGCTGAGACCTTCGTTGCCATTGTATTGGCAAAAGTCCCCAAAGCCCAGCATAGTCGTGTCATCTCATGCAGCACATGAAGACCTTTAGCTGTGCTGGCCCCAGCCTGGGTGGGAATGGAGGGCTAGTGGCCACCCAGCACCTTCTTTGACATGTTACATTCCAGCAAGGATAAAGCTACTATCCATTTGGTCAGGTGATAAACCTGCTTCTCTTTATTGCTCTGAAACTTGGAGCACTGACCCTGCTGTGCACTGCTGTGATCTACACAGCCCTGAGTCACCATATCCTAGGACATGCAGTTGTCTGAAGCCTCTCCCACACATGCAAAGGAAGAATATGGCTGAAGCTTTCTCTGAGTTTTGCCAGATAAGTGCAGCTCCCAAAATTAGGCTGGGTGGGACAAAATTTGCATATTCTGGGTTAACAGGCTCAATCTAAAGTAATTAGTAGTGGTTTTGATAGCATCTAGCCAAAATAAACTCTGCATTGCTCCTCACTGTGTCCATCACAGTTGGATCTTGACAAGAGGACACTCTTTCTTCTTACTATGTGGTTGCATGCACAGCTGTCTTAATACAAATAAGAAATTTAAAATTAACAATACTTGATTTCACAGTTCTGTCTGTTGACTTCAGGAGAGAACAGGGCCAACCCAAGAGACTCAGCAGTCTTCCTGGGATGTGGTGACTTAACTTCCTACTGGTCCCATAGTTTCCACTGTGGGTACAGCCAGCTACAAAGCCATGTCATTATTTTTGTTTGCTTTACCCTTCCTTCTTCTGCTTTCCTCTGCCTCTTGCCACCTTCTTTGAGTAAAATAACAATCTCCAGCTTTGTGTCAGCTCTAGGTGCTCTCCCTTCTTGAGGGTGTTGGATCCTTGGTGCCCCCTTTGGTAATAACCGTAGTTATTGCCAATCTCATAGGCTAGCTCCCTTTTCTCCACCATGTTTGGATATGTTGGACTGGTATATATGTGAGTGGTGAGAGCTGAAAAGGGCTGCTTTGATGAGAAAGCTTTGCCAATATGTAGCTGTCCTGGAGGATAAGACCCAGAAGCCCAGAGAGAGGTAGATGCCCTGACATTTCTGGATTCCCAGGGAGGGGTGCAAGTTTGATTTTCCACTCATCACCCTTGTTTTTCCTGTACTGTGGAGTAGGTCTCTGTCTCTTGGGAGAGAATGGTCTCTTGGGGACCTGAACTCCTGCACCTCTGAGAGAAACAGTGTTGCCTTCATCCTCATTTCCAAACAACGAGATCTTCCAGCAGCAAGTCTGCTCTATGGTGTCTAAAAGAACCAGAAATCTGCAATTGCTCCTGCCAATGTTGGTGCCTGTGTTAAGGCTCTGATACTCAGTCCCTTGCTCTCGTTACTCATCTCTCACCCCTCAGCAGCTGCTGGGGTGATTTTTTTGGTTTCGGAATAAAGCCAGAGGCGTCTCTCCACCTCTTCCTCTAAGTAGGTTTGTCCAACAATGGAGAGATTGTTGACTGACCAAGGGATCGTTGTTCTAAATGTGGGTGGGATGCTGCTAAAAGATAATCTGTGTAACTACTGCATGAATGCATTTTCTTGACTCTCTTCAGTCCCATGTCTGCCTTTGTTAATGGACAATCGTGAAAGAAATTGGAAGCACACAGCAGCATCACAGGCAGCTCTCCCTACAGCTGTCCATCCAGGTCTGCTTCTCTTCCATGGCTACACAGTGGTTCTAGTTTTGATGGTCACAACATTAAATACAATTTGAGCCCAGCTCTGCTGTGTCATGGTGCATTGGCAGCCAGCACTCTGAATCCCTTCGCTTTTCTGTGGTTCTTGCCCTTGCCATAAGGCTATCGTGTTCACATCCTGTGTTTGCTTGTGTTGTTTAGAGAACACAAGACAAAGAACAGCTGTTACATGAGCAGGCACTCTCTGGGGTTAATGCTTAGGACTCCAAACTCTTTATCCTTCTGTGCTGTAGGATAGGACAAAACCTGGTTTTCCAGTGCTTTTTCGATAACTATCTAAGCCAGTTCCGTCTGCTGACTCAGCTCCTTCTGAAGTTACACTCCCCACAGATGGTAGGTGTTTTCTGTTACTTGATTCAAGTGCAAAAATGCTTCTAGGCAACTTGGAAATGGCTGGGTAGATTTTACCAAGCTACCCCACCAGCTCTGCTTCTGCTGTGGGAACAAGTGGCAAAAACTTTAGCCCAGACATCACAGGGAGGGCCTCAACACTAGGATTTAGCACGAGTGTGCCTTCTCCACCCTACTTGCACATGCAGTGTCTGGTCTCCAGGGAAGCTGGGGATGGTTGTTTGTTGGGCTGTCACTCCAGGCAATGGAAGACAAGTGGGAAGGAAATGAATGGAGAGAAATCTCGTGTCAGGCAGAATGCAGGTGGCAGGGACTCCACCCCCACTTCCAGCATGGTCTGTGAGCATCTGAGGCTTTAAATTGAGCAGCTGAAGGATGGTGTTGGAGGGTGAAAGGCACTGACATGTTGGAGATTGCTGCCGCTCACCATCTCCCTCCCCCACTTGGTGGGAAGTGTGGGTCTGTTCATGTAGAGCCTACTTCACTCCCCAGCCTCACCCCAAAGCTCCGACAGCCAGTGGAATGTTGACAGAGTGGTACTGTGCTCAGGTAAAACAAATATACCTTCCGGTAGGAGCAGGAACCTGCAGGCTCCAGCATCCGGGGTCCTCTGGCCACCTCCTGCCTCAGACCTAGCACTGGGGAAAGAAAGGACTGCACACCCTGTGCTTCTCTAGAAGCCAGGCTCTCTCCTGAGCTGAGCTCTCACACTGGAATTCATTGGCATTCATATCTCCACTCTAGGACCTACATGCTCTCTCCCGCTCATTCATACCCTGTTGTTCTTGGTATTTCAGTGTACTGCTTTCAATGCCTTTCTGCCCACCAAGATGGTTTTCCAGGCAGGGGGTGGGGGGACAGACCCAGTCTGACTCCACTGAGCTCTCTCCAGTTCATTTAAGTTACACAGTTCTGTCTGTGTAATATAGTCACTTGAATCTATCTGTTTTTTCTTTCCTCTCCTAGAGCCAGAAGCCTCAATCTGCCAACAAATGGGATAATTTTTCAGCTGGTGTTTGGCAGCCATCATTTTTCTCCCTGCCCAACCAACACTTTGTTGTAGCAAATGGAAAAGTTAGTGATTAGACTTCTGAATAGGAGGATATGCCTCAAAGGAAGCAGGTTCCCTGTAGCATCAGGAGCCTAGCTCTGCAGCAGCACTGGCCAGATTTACTGTCTGTTACTGGAATGATTAGTGGAATGATTGTTTGTTGTTAACAGCCCATCTGTAGTGTTTAAACTTCATCGGGGAGCTGAATTTCACAGGCATTATCTGGCTGAAGTACGGCCTCATATGGTCCACAGAGGGGCTGTTAAATCCCAGAGGAAATTAAATACAACAGGGGGCCTTCCTGTTATGTGAATCCAACTGAACTTTTTTCTCTGATAGAAATCAGCAGCTGGGTTGATGTTCTCTGGGCCATCAATGTGCCTATTGCTGCTGGCAGAGAACATGAAAAAGTGTCTGTCACTGAGGACAGGTGCTGAAGACCATGACTTTCTGCCACACTTATATTTCATCATAGCAGGAGTTTCTTTCTTTGTACTCTATTTGTTTTGTTGTCACAGTGAGATGATGTTTGGAAGACTCAGATAGATACTCACAAAGGAAGGGGGAGATAACGTAGAAAAGTTTCATGAGTGTTTGTGGCACAGATAAACATGCAGTGATGTTCAGCACCACATCCCTTTCTATCTTAATTCAAGGTGTTTTTGTCAAACTGATGCAGGCAAGGAATAGAAACTGCTTTTTCCTATGCAAAAAGAGCTGATGCTGAGGTTTGACTCTCAGTGCAGAGGAAGGCTCTCAGATCCCTCTTGGAGTTAACACTAATGCTCTTTCTCCTGTCTTTCCTCAGCACTTCTCAGAGAACCTGGATCACTTCTCTGACAACATGGAGGATTTCTCCAACGACCTCTTCAGCAGTTTCTTTGATGACCCAGTACTGGCTGAGAAGAACCCACTGCTGGACATGGACCTGGATCCACCCACTCCAGGCATCCAGGCAGAGCACAGCTATTCCCTCAGTGGCGACTCTGCTCCCCAGAGCCCCCTCGTGCCTGTCAAGACTGAGGATAATGCTAATGGTGAGCATGAGATGTGCACACTGCACAGCTTTGAGTACATCTGTTAGCAGAGGCTCTGTCTGGCTTTCATATATAAGGACAAACTGGCTATTCCTTGGACTTGTGCATGGCTAATCCAGGGAAGGATTTGATTCGCCGTTGTCAAATACAGTCCACATTTTTCCCTTCCATTTGTGCTCTGATAGTCACATTACTCCTTTGCCAGGCTTACTGTTATTTACAAAGATGATAATTGGCTGTGGCTCAGTGTGCTGCCAGCTTCTGGCAAGCAATAGGCAATGTCTTTTTAGGACCCTGCAAACTTGGGTGTGGATGCCCTAGATCCAGCTCTGTTTTGGCATCAGGCAGCAGGGTTTTGGCTTGCATATAGGAAGCATGAGTCTCTGGCTGCAACCAGTGCTGGTAAATGTGGAAAGCTAAGTGGCTTCTTTACCAGCAGATCTTTCAGCAGAAGACAGAGAGGAACAGTCATTTCAAAACTTATTTTTAAAACAATTCATTTCAGGATAATTTATGATGGCTGGGTATTTTTAGAGCTGTCCTTTCAGAGAGTCCTGTAATTTGTGGGATTGTGTGGGTGTCCCAACAGCTGATGGACACCAGGCTGCCTGAAAAAGCAGTGGCAGGCTCAGTATACACAGAAGAAAGCTATTCCTTTGAGCAACAGTGAAACCTGGGACAGAGGCTTCCCTCTCATGACTAGGAATGATCCCAGCTTTCTGGTACAAACGCCAAGGCAGAAGGAGAGAAGGCTGGCCTCTGCTACCTCTTTGGTCCTTGAAAAGGCACAGCCATCTGCCATGTTCCTTTGGGGCATCTCAGAGGGGTGCTGGGAGAGAGGCTTATGGCAGGCCAAGCAGCTCTGCCTTAGTACCAGAAAAGCTTTCAATTTACATTTCTTTTTCCTTAGTTTTAACCCCGGTACTGTCTTCGAGGGGGCAGCTAACAAAAAAAACCCCAAACCAGCATGACCAAATAAACAGAACTTTGTTTTGCCCCTGAAAATGAATAGGAGGAGATAAGATTTGAGAATGAGAGAAGCAAAAAGAGGATGCATTTGTAGAAAGCAGTGAAATTAAGACTGCCTGCATGAAACTATCTCAAGGATTCCTCTCTGAGACACTTAGCACCACTTCTCCTTCTCTCCACTGTGTCTGCACATGCCCTTCCTTCAGCTGTCATGTCTCAAAGGCAAGACCATGACTCCCCTGAATGGAGTGTGACACTGACCCTTGGGCAGACGCCTGCACTGGGTATACAGTGCATGACTCAGAAGAGTTTGCGATGGGCCTGGCACTTGCTTTCTGAAAGAGCAGATCAGTTTTATAAGGGAGTAAGGCCTAGCATTAAAATGGCAGGTATAGGAGTATCCATGCACCCAGTCCTGCAGCTAGATAATTCAGCTCATCTTTCCAGGGCTTTCTTGGCTCCTTGTTGCATGTGAGTCATATTCTAGTGAAACCCTGAGTCAGGTCCAGTATTTGCAACACTGTGCAGTCCTTCTGGCACAGCTCCATCCAGTCTCAGTCCTTTTAGACATTCAGTTCAAATTAATTACCCAGAAATGGTTTTTCTTTAACATTAAGCAAGCTTTGCTCAGTCTGCAGAACTCCTCGGGAATGCCCCTGCTCTGTCTAGGCTTGGAGCTGGCTGAGGCTTGCTTTTTATCAGCTTTCTCTCAGCTTTTCTGCAGATCTCCAAAACTCTTCCAAATCCTGCCCCTTCCCACATGGTTCCCACTAACACAGGTCAGCTAGGGCAAGCCACTGGGTGCATTGTGACCCTGCTTATCAGTGGAGTCTGCTTTTCAGATGGCTTGTGCATACGGACTGGCTGCTTCATTTCCCAGTACCAGCCCTCAGTTTTGCAGGGTGTGATTTGGTGCCAGGAGCAGAGAGAGCCAGGGTTGTGCAGAACAGCAGGCACTGGACCAGCCTCAGGTTAGTGCCTGCCCTCCTGTACAGGTCCTGCTTTCTCACTGCTCTTTACCTCACCTCCTCAGCCCTGGGTAGCGACAGATATCTCTCAGCCATATTTCTTCCCAATAGGTACAGAGTATCTAGAGCAGAGGATAAGCATCTTGGTATGCCTCCTCCACCAGTATACAGTGAAATCTGCAATGTTACGGTGTTACCTCTGAAACATCCTCTCAGGGAGTAGAACATAGACGTGTCCACAGAAGATGCCTACTCCTCAGTCTCTCATTGACCCTCTGATGGCTTATTTGTCTCTGATTCTGTAACCGAATCACTCCCCAGATAAATCTCTGAGGGTGGGAAAAGAGAGCAGGGTCAGAATGTAGACAGGAAATGGGAGGACGGCACATGCATATTTGGGTGTCTGCTCCTTGGCCTGTCTGGACTGACAGCACTGGGGGCTGCACTCTCACTGAGTCAAGTCTGATCGGGGAGAGCCCTTGGTGGTCTGCTCTCCCTTGTCTGGTAACTTGCTTCATCAGCAACCCTCCCAGGCAGAGGATACCCCACACGTCTGAGAAAAAGAGAAATGCAGATCTTTGCAACAGAAAGGATGAGGAGGAAAAGGCTTCAAATCACAGTAAGGAACTTCAGAGCAGTCAGTAGGCAAAATGTTCCCACAGTGGGCATAGCAAAACCTTTGAAGAGTTTAAATGGGGGAAGCTGTGAACTCTTCATCACTTTTCAAAGGGGTAGGTTCAAGTGAATAATCTATCAGGACTGACACAGGTTTAGTTGAACTTGCCTAGAGCAAGTTCGGGGATAGACTGAAAGATCTTTCAAGATCCCTCTGTGAAAGGCAGAAGTCAGTCCAAATTTTCTGGACACAAACACTCGTGGCTGTGTGACACCTTGCCTTCTTCCATCAGAAGGGGTTTGTCTGCATACCAGGGGTAACTAGGACTTCACTACCAGCGGCAGGTTTGGTGTCCTTAGCAGGACAGAGAAAACACAATCCAATCTGTGTCTGCTCAGCAGCCTCTGTGATGTCTCAGCTGTGCAGTGCACCTCTGCCTGAGATGCTGCCTGATGACATTGGCCCTGCTGCATTGTGGGAAGCTCTAGAAAGAAACCCAGCAGCACTGAGCAGCACACGCAGCTGATACACACACACGGCACCCACAGGAGCTGTGTCTGTGCTTGAAGATGTCCAGTCACAGAGGCAGCTGGAAGGAATGAGCATCTGCTAGAGACCTGTCTATGCAGAAAATAAGAGGTGCTAGACCAAAGACAGGAAAACAACATATTCCAATTGGCGAGGGCAGCACTGTGTTATCTGATTTAATTCTTGTCTGGGCTTTAACATCACTCTGTCCAAGCAAAGGCCAGAGGCAGGATTCTGCCCTGGCCTCTCCTGAAGGCAACAGAGGCTGAGTAGGGCAAAGACAATGTTAGCGTACCTTAAAGTTGGATCAGATAGCAGCTCCCACATGAACAACTGTTTATTTGTACTCTTCCTCATGCAGGCTTTTCTAGAGCAGAGAAAGACCTTTCTCTCTCTCCTCCTGCCAGGACATCTTCTGGGCTGAGGCCTGCACTGCAGAACTGCTCTGGGCAGCAGACAGCTAGGCAACATCCCTGGGCCTGACTGAGAGTGCTGCATGCAGAGAGCAGTGCAGAGGAGTCAGAGAGTGAGTCAGACTGTGGCCTTGTGGAGGCAACTGGAGCTCTCTCTGGTGACACTCTTAGCAATAATCTGTCCTATGACAAGCCAAATGTATTTTTGCTTGTCAGATAAAAAGGGAAAGGGAAGGGATGAGGATTAGGAAAAAGGGTGCAGGCTGCAGGCCAGCTAGGAGTAGCCTTTTGGCAGGCTGAAGTGTTTGAAGAGAAAAGACCAAAACTTTAGAGCAGAGCCTGGGCAGCTCTCCTGCCTAGCAGTCTTTTTTCTCATTTGATCTGTAGTTTATCTGGTATCTCTGCTTCCAGTGGCAAACCAAGTTCACACCACGTGTGTATGGGACAGAGCAGGCAGGAAGCAAGGGAAGCATGCCCCCATGGCTCCATTCAGTTCTCTTCAGACACTTCCTTTCCCTCACTGCTGCTTCTTGTCCCTGCCAGCAATGGTAGCAGGGCACGGCTGTGGACAGCAGCCCAGGGTGGAGAAGAGAGTCTCAGAGGTGAGACTGAGGGGAGCAACTGTGGTAGTAGCCTCACAAGCAGGTGCTACAGTGGGCTTCCATCCACAGAAATGGACCTCCCTCCTCTTCTGTCATGCAGCAAAGCCCTGGTACTTGGCACAACATCATTGGGAGGCCAAAGCAGCACTGTCAGCCTTTCACTGTCATCATGCTTGCTCTCTCACCATCTCTCCAGCACAGAGATGGTGCTATTCTTGGTAACACACCTGGCAGCTCTTTTGCCTAAGAAGCAAAAGCCCAGCATCCTTCTCTCACTGAGCCCTAAGTATAAATAAGCTCCAGAGGATGAGACCTAGACATTACAGGGGGAAGAAACCCTGCAGCTGTCCTCCAGAGCTTGGGCTGCACTGTCAGAGCACAGCAGAGAAACAATTCCTCTAGCTCTGTCCTTTCTACTCCCCACACACTGGGGGTTCATTCCCTTTTGTACTCTGTGTTGTGGGCCTGTATATGCTTGTGTGGTGACAGTGCTAAACTTGGAAAGGCAGCCTCCTCAGTTGGGGGAAGCTGTCTGCATGGCTTTTTTTCTCTTGCCTTGTTCTTGCTAGAGTTTGACTCTCATGTTGTGCGTGTTTCAGAGCTGGAGAATGGAGTGTGGTCACTGGGGCCCAAGCTCTGCTCCATCATGGTGAAACAGGAACAGAACCTGACTGCAGACCTGCCTGAGTCCCAGCTAGCTGCCAGCTCCATACCAGTGCTGAACCTTAACCCTCTGCAGAGACTGACAGTGCCCGAGGAGGTGAGCCCATCTAAGATCCATCGGGAACCTGGGCTCTCACACAGCAGCACTCCTTGTGATGCAGACCCAACCATGTGACTGCCGGGTCCTGCAAGGTGATTTAGCTGCTGGACAGACAGGAGAAGGTGATACAAAGCCCAGATACTGCATTATTTGTCATTCTCCTCTTGAAATGGCAGTGCAGGAGGCTTTACAATCTCAGTTAAATATAAGCATGTTTCCTTGGCACAAAAACCAAAAGCTTTAAGCTTGCACCTACGGGAGATCTGTCCACTCCAATATGGCAGTAATTCTGTAGCTACTCTTGGCTTATTTTCATTTTTCAGAGAATAATGTCAATTAATGTGATGCCAGTGACCTGACTATACCTGCATATAGACCCCTGCTCTGCCACCATCTTTTTCACAGTTTTGAACTTGTCACATGGCCTCTCACTCTTTGTAGCTGCTCACTGGAAATGTTGGTCCCACTCCAGGTCCTGCTTGCTTTTTCCTATGAAGCAGCAGGATTTATTATCTCTATGTAACAAGGGGCCAACTTTTTTGGTCATATCTAGGTTCTTAAGAAGTCTGTTTGTCTGAAGGAGGTTCACTTATGCCACTGGTATGTGGGTGTAAGTTGCGGGCTCTGTTCAGCTGGCCTTGAGTCCAGCTGTGTTGGCTGAGAAGGTCTGATCAGTCTCACACAGACCTTGCCTATCTTGTAGCGGCTCAGTAGATAACTGTAGAGCATCTCTGGGGTTCACTTCCTTTTTTCACTCACGCTGAGCATCTTCCCATTTAAACAACCATCCAAAACAAATGGGTTCTTCCAGCCAAAACTGTGCACAAACTTCCTCTATTATTTATATAGCTTGAACTTGCTGTGCCCTCAAATCTCTGCTGTGTGTGCTCAGCAGCCATACCATGGTGCTCTCTCAGCTGTGTTTACAGTCTGGAGGAGTTTGCAACGTGTCTGTTTAGTGTAAAAACTCCACCCTATGGTGGCTGGGGGCTGGCAAGCCAGGAGGCTGAGGGGCAGCATAATGCAGATGGGAGTAAATCTACTCTTTATTCAGCTCTCAGTCCCCTCCAATTGGAAACAGTTGCCCAGTGGTCCTGGTGAAAATCATGTGAACAGAACAAGGGAGTTGTTCTGTTTCTGTACAACATCTATACTCCCATTTATAATGAAGGCAGATCAAAGAGGGTCTTCCCATGATAACACAGGGGTTGGTTTAAATTACACTGTCTGAGTTTATCAAAGGAAGAATTGCCAAGAGTAAAAGTCATCTCCCTTTTGGAGGTACTCAGCTCAGTGCATTTCTTGGCAGCACATCCATCTGCCACTGCCACTTCCTCTGCAAATATGTTTGCACTCTGTGTGCCCAGCAACTGAGACTTCTGGGGCTTATGTTTGAACTCTTGGTTTCCTTTATGTGTGGTGAGAGGCTCCTTTGGGGCAGAGCTGTGAGATGGAGCAGGACAGGCAGCAGGGGAGCAGTGGCTATAAACAGAACTGGTGGGAGCCTTCTGGGCAGGGGAGGTGGCAGTGGCCCAAGAGTTCTTTCTGCTTCTCTTCCACAGATTCCTATAGAAATGACTCCAGCACCTGTGATCAAAGCTGAACCCAAAGAGGTGAACCAGTTTCTAAATGTACCTACAGGTAAGAAGACAGAATTTCCTGGTCAACTGTATTACTCAGATATAGATTGTTATGGTACAGGGAAGAAAGACAACACCTGAGGGCAGAGCCTAGCATATGAGGTAGCACTGGGGCACAGAGCAATAGAGGAGTGGGCACTGCACTGTTCCAACTCAGATCAGTGTCTGCATCAGCAGCCACACACAAAATTGTTCAGACAGGGACTCCCAGGCAAAACAGGCTACTTCAGAGTTGGAAATATGCAAGAGTGCCTTTAAAATCCTCAGAGAGACTGTAGAGCTATCCAAAAATAACCATCTGAAAGTCAGGAAATTCAGGATCCAGTTTAATTTGAAAGAAACCCAAGCATCTGAAAATCTGCCGCTGCACAAATGAAAGCACTATGGGAACTCCCACTGCTGCAGAGAGACATTCCTTAGGCATATTCCCACCTCCATTAAGGCCCCTAGGGCTCTCCAGTACAAAGTGGGGACAGTTTTCAAGTGCTTGGAAACCAGCTGAGTGACCGGAGCCCCGTTGGATCAAGTGTGCTGGCAAGTGTGTGAGCCCTGCAGTGCTTTTGGAAGAATTTTTCTCTCACAGAGCTTCCTGTACTTGTGAACAGGCTATGGAGCAAAACATCATGAGGTTTGTACTTCATTTTGGTTGACACTGGAGTACCTTATTGCTTTGTAAATACCTTCAGTACCTTGGCAAAGCCCCTGTCAGCTCTTCTGCAGTTCCTAGTTTAGCACATTTGAGGTCAGTCTAACCTCTCTCTTGGGCAGTGCTCAGTCCAGACTTTTTCTCAGACTCACCCCATCTTGTGGAACTCATCACCCTCTCCTTTCAGCCCTGTGTTATGGCAGGGCCCTATGCCTGTACCAACAGGCTGACATGAGAGCCATTGACTTGATCTCCTTATTTCTCAGTAGATGACCTGGTACAGATGCCTCCAACTCCACCCAGCAGCCATGGCAGTGACAGCGACGGATCTCAGAGCCCTCGGTCCCTGCCTCCCTCCAGCCCAGCCCGGCCTGCTGCTCGCTCTTCTACTGCCATCTCCTCTTCACCTCTCCTCACAGCACCACACGTAAGGAGGCAGCAGGGCATCACTGGGACACAGGGCTCCTTGCTGCTCTGAGGGTTGTGGAGGCTTTCCAAGGCTCATGTGGAGGTTCCTGCCCTTGCTAAGATCTCCAAGCTGAAACGTTCTGTCAAGGCAATGTGATGTCTTAGCACAAGGATGTGGGGACAAGAAGTGCTCACAGGAGCGAGGAGAGGCACAACGAATCTTGCATAATATCTACCAGCAGCTACCTTGTTTTAGCAGGTGCTTTCACCCATACTTTGTACTTTAATGGGAGAGAGGAATTATTGAGAATTCCCGTAACCAGGCCATTTTAACTGTCGCCCAAAAGTTCACTGGCAGGGTCCAGCAGTGCAAGTGTGTAGCCAGCCTCACTGTGAAGGAGCAGATGCCCTCCCAAGTAAAAGAGGAAAGGAGGTGCTGAGCTGTGCCCCCAGGATCAGGTTGAGAGTAGGAAAGAGCACTGCCCTGCACCTATTTGGTGTCAGTGGGCAGCGGTGTATTTCTTCTGATGTGTACAGCCTCTGGCTGCTTTGCAAGGCTTTACGGAGGGTCACTGGGGTAGAACTCCTTGCTGACACTGATGAATGCTCTCTGTGTGTTTCAGAAGTTACAAGGAACCTCTGGCCCACTGCTCTTGACTGAAGAGGAGAAGCGCACCTTGATTGCAGAGGGTTACCCCATTCCTACTAAGCTGCCCCTCACCAAAGCAGAGGAGAAAGCACTGAAGAGGGTCAGGAGGAAAATCAAGAACAAGGTGACTGCAAAAAATGTAATCATGCAGTTCCTATGATTCCAGAGCATCTGCAGCTCACCAGTGCTATAGTTATCCTTGCCTCCTCAGATGCACTGCAGCTCAGAAAAGGTGGGATCCTGCCATTGTTACACTAGCACAAGCCTCCCAACCCACAAAAATGGTGCCAAGGGGCATCTCTGCTTGCATGCTCTGCATACAGCCGTATCTGGGAAGTGTGGCTTCCAGCCCAGCTCCTGGGAGTGTGTGGCCTGGGAAAGGGTCGGCAAGCTAAGGTATCACAGATCAGACAAACTGGTCTGGTCAGGCCTTGTTGCAAGGGCAGGGAAACCAAAGCCATTGCGTGGTGCAGGACGGGTGATGCACAGTGTTCACTAGCCAGGCAGAGGCTGTGAGACTTTAGACTGGGACTAGAAAGCATCCTATGGGAGAAGTAGTGAGACTGAACTAATCACCCAGTGACTCAGAAGTGGTCTGGGGCAGAATCAGCCCACTTGGCCACAGCACATACCCATGTGAGTCAGAGGAGTGGAAAGCAACTCTAAAGATGCTCTCAGCAGCGAGGGACATAATGCAGCAAATGGTTGTGGGCTACAAGCCAAGGAAGGCTGCATACCTACAGCATCCATCCCTCCCAGTTTTGGCCTGGAGACCAGCAGGAATGGCAGACTGGAAGGCAACTCCCCATTTGCCTTTAGGATGCTGTGTGTGCAGGGAACAGACAAGATACATGAGCCACAAAGAAATGTCCAGAGGCTTATGATACTGACTCCCCTCTGATGGCTTGCCCTCCTCACAGATCTCTGCTCAGGAGAGCCGCAGGAAGAAGAAAGAGTATGTGGAATGTCTAGAGAAAAAGTAAGTTTCTTCTTCTCAGTCTTACTTTGAAAAAAGGAATCCTGTCCATGCACAGCTCCCCTTTCTAGAGTTTTGTCTCTGAATTGCTCAAAAAATACAATTCCTTGCAAGGCTGGCTGCAAAGGAGTTTGGTTTGGGATCCTGCCCCTACTCTCCTCCCTCCTAGAAATCCTCTTGCGGGACAAAGATCGGTCAAGAAATTTTATGTTTCCAACTGCTTCATTTGGCTGGTCTTCTGCAAAACGCGGGCCATTCTGGCTGCCAACAAGGTGGGATTTTGGGTAAGAGTCATGTTTCCCCTCTAGAAGTTGCTTCTACTTTGTCTGTCTTATAAGTGGCAGGCTGTGTGAGGGCACTGACCATGGCGTTTTCCCCCTCTCTTCCCATGAAGTTGGACATATGAGCACTTGACAGCAAGAAAAACCTTGCATTACAGTTATTCCCCACACTCCCCCCACTTTGACTCTCTGCATTAGCTTTGTTTTTTTCCTTGCAACCCTGAGGTCCTTCAAGCGTGGCAGATATAAGCCTAAGGTGACGACACATGACACTGACAGGGTAGAAAATAACTCCTGTACTAGCAACCCCTAATGGCGCATTCCCAGGCAAAGAAGAATGCTGGAATCCAGATACAAAGTCATGTTTCTGTATAACTACCATCTTCTTCCCAGTTACTAACACCATCTGAAATCAGCAAATGGAAAAAAACAACCCACAAACCCAACCTTAACTGACTCTTCTCCCTGATGCTATTTGTTTATCTTCTCTAGTTGCACAGAAATGCTCAATTAAAGCAGATGATTGAAGGCACTTTCAGATTCTCATGCAGCACCTCAGCGTGCATGAGTATGTCCAGGCTTTAGAGCACATCACCTTCAGCTAGTTTCCCATATGGGGACCTTCAAGCCAGGGCTGGGCAGTTGGCTGACCTCGCTCAAGGGGCGGGTCCAGGGCGTTTGGTGCTGGGGCCTCCTCCCCAGATGTGGCCGTGGTGCCTGCATGTACTCAGCAGTTTGTTACGCTAGAGCATTGCTATGACAGATGGCTTTCAAACAATGCCAGGTTTAAATGTGAACCAAAAGCAGCATTCAGTGAATTTTTTTTAATAGAACATGTCTTTGGTCAGCTTGGCTTTCTGTAAAAGCTAGTTTGTCAAAACCTGTACTTAGGCCCTTCACCATTCAGTTTGACACTTTTGCTGCAAGCCCAGTTTTTGCACGGAAGAACTGATTCAAAGGCTGTGCTGCAAACCTCCAGCAGGATCAGGCTGTGTCTCTGGCCTGCATTTTTCCCGACCTGGAGGCACTCCTCTTCCCTTGTCCCAGCTGCAGCCTAACCACTTTCCCGTCGGAAGCTGTGGGAAGGAGCCTGCAGGTTCTCTGCTGCCCTCAAGTGCCTGCAGTCGGAGCTGGCCCAGCGTTTGCACAGAACGGCCTGGATTTCACAGCCGGGGCGCAGAGCCCAGGGCAGGTTCTCAGTATAAGTGGGAGAGATTTTACTTTGTCCCCCTCCTTCTTTTTCATGCTTCTTAGGGGGTTTGGAAGTGATGGAAATGTCTGCATAACTTCGGGTCTGTCCTGACTTGACCTGCCTGTAACCAGGTGCTACTGTCTCTCCCAACCCTCAGGAAACCCTGAGCTGGGAACTGTCACATTGTAACTGTTCACCTGCAGTCTCATCCCTGCTCCATTGGGGCTGGCTGCAATCAGGTGGGCCAAGTAACATTTGATTCCGGGACCATATCTGCAGATGACAGATGAAGCCACTGAGCCTCCATACCCCATGAAAAGCAAGGACTGCATTGTCTGAATCTGTCTTGCCTTTGTGACTAACTGGCTATGGGTTTTATTCCCATAGGGTTGAGACATACACAACAGAAAACAATGAACTCTGGAAAAAAGTGGAGACCTTAGAAAATGCAAACAGGTAAGAGGAGCTAGACTTGAACCTCTATGGATAGGGCAGGGTGGGTAAGAAGGGAAGCCAGGAGCACTGGAGCAAGGGGACAAGAAGAGAAAAGCAGGCTCCCCCAGCTCCTGGACGGGTGCTGCTTGGCAAGGTGCTGGTTTTCAGCCTGTCACAGCAACGAGGCAGCTGGGTTTGGTTAGCAAGCCTGGAATGTTTGTGTTGGGATGCCAGGACACTCTGCAGCGAGGGGAGGGAGGGAAGGCATGTTTCCCATATTTCTTCGTCCTTCTCCCTGCAATCCTTTGGGCTCATGCTGCCTTCTCCATTCCCCTCCAGGGCTCTGTCTCCAGGGCAGATGCATTAAGGGAGGCCCCTCACACCAGCCTCGCAGACCCACTGTTTCTGCTTTTGGGCTCTTTGGAGAACTTTGAGGCCCTGGGCATATTGCGGCTGTTTCAGGTTTCTCTTGAGAAAGCTGAACAGACTTGGTGAATACAGGGAAAGCCCATTCTTCTAATAAAAGTAGAGATCCCAATTCCCACCAAATCCAGGGCAATTCCTTGTGCACATGGTGTCCCAGACTTTTCCCAGCCTCTTTTGGACAAAGCAAGCCCAGAGAATCTCCATCTCATCTGCTGCTACTGCTCACCTGAAAGGAGCAACCTGCTCCCACAGCCCCAAAGTTCTCTCAGCCAAGGGTCTGGGTTTCCTCACTCAAGGCTCTGGTGAGCGCATGTGCTTCTAATATGCGAACCTGGCCAACCAGCCACCAGGGGAATTTGCTTTCTTGGATGCAAATAATGAAGACTCCCACCCTTGCAGTGGGGATGGGCGGCTGGAAATGCAAAAGTGCTCTGCTCTGCCCCCTCTTACTGGGCACAACAGGTGTGAGCAAGGGCAGGGTAAACTGCAGGGGGTGTTTGTCTCTCTAGCCCCATTTATATCAGCTGGCATTGAAGGGGAAAACCACAGCCAGAGAGCCAGTTCCTCACCCACTCCTCTGCTGCCATGACAGCTCATGGAGTACTCCTAGAGGCTCTACTGCACACCTTCCTCCCACCCATGACACAAGCGCAGTGGCCTTGGCTTCCAGGCCTGCCACTGGGGCTGGGGCTAGGGCTGCCAAGCATGGTCTAGCTGAGTTGTGCGAGAGCCAGAGGTCTCCTGTCCACCAGAGATACAGCTGCCCAGCTGCTCTCATTCATGGGGCACAGCTTGCCCCCAGCCTCTCTGGGAGTGTGGGCAGCCCTGCTGCTGAAAAAGTGTGAGCCCCACCCTGAAAAATCAGGAGATTGGTCTAAAAGCCAAGAGATTTTTTTCCCCAAAATACACTTTGTGTTCTTTCTAATTGGGTTTGGTTTTTGAGCACTGCCAGTGGGACGCTCTGTGCTTCTCTCCACATGTACAGGGAGCAAAACAGGATTTGGAAAGGGATAAAGCTGGGATTCTCCTGCAGTCTCCTGGTTCCAGGACCTGACATTTTATGAAAGCTCAAACATACTTGTGTAAAACAGCCAGTGCTCCCAGAGGGAAAGTCAGCAATAGTCTCCACTTCAGCAATATGCAGCTCTTGGGAACTGTGTGCTCTGTAGTCTCTCTCATCCCAGATTCCTTCACCAGCTCAGTGAAGGGCTCAGTAGCTCTCAGTAACACGTACCACTGTTCTGTGTTATGTGTGCAGATGCCCATGAACAGTTAAGTGGGGCAGAGAGACCTTAGCATGTCTTCCAACCAGGGCAGTCAGAGAATAAATTAATTGCTGAACTCAAGATTTGGCTTTGCCTACATTCCTCTGCAGAATTTGCCAAGACTGAAGAAGGTCAAGGGGATCACAATTGTTTCTTATTTTTCTCTCCACCATGATTTCGGGCACAGGTTGAGCTTCAGAGTGAGTATCTCTGAGTGAAGTGGGACCAAACAAGCCTGCGCTAAAGGTCTGACCTGTCTACAAAGTTCAGCCTCCATGCCAGAGCTTGGTTTTCATGGTACCCTGGCTCTCCACTGCTCTGGGAATTGACTGTCTGGGCTTTGAGGCGCCCAGGAGTCCTAAATGAATGGGTCATTCATAATCATGGGTGCAGTGAAGGTGGTGGTGGACCCACTGATAAGACCCTTTTTTGTTTCTTGTTTCCCACGCCTGTTTGGTCAGAGAACTTGGGTAATATACAGCAAAGGGGAGATACTTATTTTCACAAGAAGGGAAAATCAAGGTAAAAGATGAAGTGGGTAGTGGTATTCTTGGCTCACTTACTGGCTTCTGCCTCCTTATTAAGTTTTGATATGCGTTGTTTCCTATCACAGGACTCTGCTCCAGCAGTTACAGAAGCTTCAGGCTCTGGTAGCTGGGAAAGTCTCCAGACCTTATAAAATGGCTTCCACGCAGACTGGGACCTGTCTAATGGTATAAGCTTCATTTCCATCTTCCTTATTGGCCATGCTTCTCCAGACAGCTTTGTTGATTGCCCGTCTCTGCCTCTTCCCTGCTGCCCAGCTCTGTTGTCAGTTACATCTGCTCTTTCCTTCTGTGTTGTAGTCACCATAGCTGGGCTCTGTGTCATACATACATCAGTTGTTTATGCAACAACATTAGAATAATTCCTCCATTTTCACTGCCTTGTTCTTTGGGCAAAACAGCACTTTGTTTGCTTTTCATTAGCTATTAGCCATTCAGCAAAAATCTTCAATGAGCTTCCATCGTAATGGGCAGAGTTTTCTTTTGCTGAGCTGGTAATGCTTAATGTTTAACTCAGCAGAGCAGATGAACAGTCCAAGTATTCATCCCAGTGGGCATTACCTTGTGTTTATCAGCAAGAAATGGCATCTGTTCTTGCTATGCCTGCACATTAGGCTTTGTTAAATCCAGCTGGAATTCTCTTTGTTTGTCCTTTTGACTAACTATAATAATTCGGGGTTGTCTGTTGTTTTGGTAATCTCTGCCTCATAGTGGAGGATCATGGTTAATAAATATTGGCTTCATTGAGGAGTTTTAGGGCATGTCAGTGTGTAGCCATAAGTAGAGTCAATTGCTTATTCTTAATCTCATTTTTTTTGCTGGGGGAAAGTTTCTGATCCATAGTAAAAATATAATCTTAACCCTTTGATGTCTTTGCAAGATTGTCATAGTAGCTGCTCGTGACAAATTTGTCAGAGTTATTTATCTATATCTGGTTATCACTTCTGTACTGTTAGCAGTCACAAAATGCAAACAGATGGTGAGGTACTTGTCCCACTTTCTCAGGACTCTCAGTGTTCTGAGGGGTTATTTTTTGGTCCTGGTTCAATGAGTTGCCTTTGTTCCAGAGCCCCTGCACTGTAATTTCAAGCACTTCCTCCTTTCAAAATCTGCTCAAACTTTTGCTACTCTTTGCTGCCCCCATGTCAGACTAGATTTTAATGACTGGCTTGGGTTTTTTTCTCTGCTCTCTGTCTTCATTCCCAAGTTCTTTCCACATTTTTGGGTGTGACCCAGCTGAACCCAGTGACTCATTGCTCCTTAATGGAGCAGCTCATCAGAGCACCTCTGGCTCCAGCAATTCTTCAATGCTACTACCTGGAATAAACAAGTCTAGAAAAGGTGCCTTCCAGACATCCCCTGTGCTACAGGCTGATAAAATATCTAATTTAGCTTCCCAAAAATGTTATATGTCTCCTTGCTGCTCCCTTTGTTGCAGGCATCCCAGCCCACACAGCCACTCTCTCAGACTTCCTAGCTTTGAAGCATTTCAAGAATTTGTAATTTGCTTTTCTATCTTTGACCAGTTCCTTTCATAAGCCTCTGAGTTCTCATTTTCCATTTTCAAATATAGCATTCTTTATCATGACAGATGTGTAGAATCATTGTGTCTTGCAGCATGGGAGTGGAGCAGCCTACCCTTCTTTAGCCCTGTGTCATTGTTGCTGGATATTTGTACTGCCAGTTCTTAAAGGCCTCCAGTGGTGAGCGGTCGTCAGCTTCCTAAGGCAAACCATTCCAGTCCTATGTTATCTTTCCCAGATAAAGCTTTCTTGCTATCTCATCTCAGTCTTCCTTGCAACAGCTTAAGCCTATTCCAGCTTCTTCTGTCCATTGTAAGCAAGATCTGTTTATTCTCCCTTTGTGCCGCTGCATTTTACATATTTGAAAACACTTGTTTTCAAGCAACTCCCTCCAGTCTGCTCTGCTAAATCTCCATGACTTCTTCAGTTTTCCCTGACAGGCTGAGGTTCCAGAATCACTGCTTGTTCCCAGACCTGTCTTCCAGATTTTCTCCAATGGCCCTGCATCTTCTTGGAAGTATAGGGCCCAAAGCTGGGCGTAGTGTTCCACCTGAAGGCCAGTACAAATCCAGCCAGAAAGCCTGTTCATAATGCTTGGGCTGAGATTTGCCCTTTGCAAAGCAACACTGACTTGGACCCATCTTATGCATCAGTTTAACTCCCAGATCCTCTTCTGTAGAATAGCTGAAACACGTAGCCACTGAGGTATTTCCCCTAGTAATCGTTTCTGCCACCTCAGAGGTCTCAGCAGGTCTCCACATTTGTCTGCACAGATCTTCCCACTGTTCTCTTGGACCACTTCTTCCCATGGTCAAGATCATTCTGAATTTGAATACTGACCAAAAGCCAGTCTGCTTGTAGTCTCTCCCATGTGCAGATTTGATACAGTCCATCACTTAAGTCAAGCTTAAAAATGCTGAATCTTGCCAGATCCATAACAGATCTCTCTGCTACTCCATCTGCTACTTCCTCACAGTTTGACAGTGAACCATTTGATAAATACACTCTCAGTATGTCTTTTTTTTTATTAATTTTGCCTCCACCTTTCCAAATGGTTTTGTAGTAGTTTTCTCTAGCTTAATTTCCCTCAATTTTATAAGGTCAGATAATGAGATGGTCAAAAGCTGTAACATAAATGTTACACAGAATCAAGCCAAGAGTTATTGTTATGAAGTGTTGTAGAATTTGAGCTAGAAGTGAATCAGAGCATCAGAGTTAACCTGAAACAAAACAGAGTAAAAACAGTGCTGTTTTGAAAACCATGTTAAAGCAAGATGTTAAGTGTACTGCTCTTTCTCAGCCCAAAAAGCCTGGTTTGTTTTAGAAGGAAAGAACAGACTTTACAGGGCTGGCTCCTTTTTCTCCAAGTTGTGCGTTTGGCTGTGATAATTCCAAGCAACGTTCATTCAGAATTTATTTTTTCCTCTGTTTTTGTGGAATAAGGATTCTAAATGCCTCATGTGCCTGATATGACATGTTTAGACAGCATCTATGCTGTCTTCATTTAATGTCCTTACTTTAAAACCAGCCAAGTTTTTGGACAATTAAAATCCCTCCTTACATAACCTAATATCCCCATGTTATTATTCAATCTTCCATATCTCCTGGAATCCTCTGGTGGTAAAATTACCTTGACATACCAGCTTCTGTGCATTACTTAGGCACAGGCATTCCGAAATAGGTGACTTCTGAAAAGCAGTCAAGCAATTTCTGGCTGTCCCCACAGGTGTCCACCCAGGTCAAATTTGCTAGTTTTTACCTAGGTAGTAGAAATCACCAACAGATGCATTGCCTCTTTGGCTGCTCAGTCTAAGCACTGAGCTGGAAGCAGGTAGCTAGAGACCATGCATGGTGCATGAGTGTTCAATAATTTGGCTCTGTACCATTTCCCATGTGTCACTTCTTGCTTTATACTGGCAGTTCCCTAAGCTCTATAGAGTCCCTTATGATCAGCACTGGCATTTCACTCTGAAGCTTTACTGTTACGGCAGAATTTCCAGATAGGTCCAGACACCTACCTGAGGGGGTTTTCAGGGGAGATTTCATGGACCTTTCTTCTGTTATCACTGCCTAGTAACTCTGACTGATGTGCCTAATAGCAGAAGGCACTGACACATGGTCCTGCACAGCTACATGTCAAGCATAAATTTAACCCTTTTCTAGAATTCTGCATCTTTACTGTTAGGTATTAGGCAACAGCAGCTCTGCTGTCATTTCTGTTCTTGCATGGATAGTAGCTTCATTTTGCTGTATGTGTGGTACCTCACAGATTTCTTCCAGTGAGCTTGTTTTCTTTACAGCCCACAACAGCTCCTGCTAAGGCAATGGTTGGGTTCCCTTTGGTCCAGGCAGAGTTTGTCCCTTCTGTTGAGTCTCCCTTTTTTTAGCTTGTTTCTCAGCTATGCCTTCCACTATCTCTCCTCAATAGGATGGGCAAGTTCTCACAATTGAACCAGAAATACTCCAAATAAAGCAACAAGAGGAAGTTTCTGACTTCCCTTCTTGAATTTGCAACAGAGATTAGCACAGCAAGCCCTTCCCTCTCCGGGGGACCACAAGTACCCAGTTGTCAGCCTGACCAGATCTTCTCACACAGCTTCATGTTGGTGTGCTGTGGGGGGAGTGTTTCTTCATGGCTAGTGGCACTGACTCTGTGCTGATCTACTTTCTAGGTGCTCGCACTCTGCTTCGTTCTGATCCTGGGATCCCTGATGCCCTGTCTCCCTGAATTCTCTTCAGCATCACAGACAGTGAAAGCAACACCAGCACCAGACATTTACACAACTAGTAAGAGTGAGTCTAATGTGGTTCCTCCATTTCAACTTGTCAAACCATTTCCAGCTCTTCTCTCGACACTCCCTGGTCAGGCATAGCATCCTCGCCACTGTACCTATCACATATGCTGGGACTACAGCAAGGGAAGATTCCTAATCTGTTGGTGATACAAACTCTCATAACAGCTCCTTGTGGGGCCTGTTGTCATTCTGTGCTAACCATTGTCCCAAAACATGACAAGTGTCAAAGGACGGAACATGAGGGAAAAGTCCCAGGGCAGACTGGTTGTCTTCTGAAGAAGCTGTGTATCCAGGGGGGCATTTGCTTCCTGAAGCTGTGGGGAGTAGGGTATCCTGCACAGTTACACATGGACAAGGCTGAGTGAGCATGTGCTGAAACCACAATCATGACCCACACCCATTGCAAGAGACCTTGTCCTCATTGTTAACCAATGCTCTCCTTTTTTCCAGTTCAGTCACGGAGCCTCCTTTTCTATGATGAGGGTGCTGGCTCCTTAGAAGAGAGCTATAGCTCCTTCCTAACCATGGACCATCCTGAGGGGTGGGAGGCTGAAAAAAGGCAGTCTGAGGAGGGAAGGCCTCATCTGGCCAGGACACATGAGACAACTAAATATCTGAGCAAAACCCAGGGGAGTCCTGACCAGAACCGAACTGACCCAACTCTCAGCCACCTCAAAGAGCAATTTCATGAGAGGTAAGTGAGCCCAAAACACGGCATGGTGTCTGGGGGTAAGCAGCAGGCATGTCCGTTTCCTCTGCTGCAAGCTAAGGACAGCTGAGCCACCCGGGACAGGCAGTCAGCTAAGAGCAGTGGCTGGAGGAGGCCAGTGCTGGCAGGGAGCATAAGAACAAGTTCATTTTCTAGAGCAAAAGTTCATCCATAAAGAAGTGGCCCACTTGCCTAAAGCTGTGGAGGGCTGGATGACTCATGTGGTCCCAGGTTTGCATTCCATTTAGTGCCCTGGGGAAGGAGTTCATCCTGGTCAGAGCAAACTAGCTGGGCACACAGAGAGGTGAATTTGCATAGGAGCTACAATGAACCTTGACTGATGCCTTGTCTTTTCTTTTCCTCAGGGAGACAAGCTCCAGTGAGACGACTGAATTCTTGTAGCAGCTGCTGGACCTCAAGGCCTCATTTGTCTGATTGCAGGATTCCCTCCTCACCAAGCAACTGAGGGGACTTGGCAGGAGAGGACGCTGCATTTAGACATTCCTAAAGTGGCCTTGGGTTCAGCTCCTCTCCTTCCCCATCATCCCCATTAGTGCTGATCTCTCTGAGGGGAGTCATAGGACTGCCAGAACCAGCAATAAGTGTCTGGAGAAGCCCTGACTCCCTCTTCTCCTGGCCTTACCTGCTGCTTAAATGAGCACTACCCTATGGATGTGGGCTCACCTTGAAGTGGAAGGAGATCAGGGGAAGCCCGCAAACTATTCAGCTCACTCCCCAAAGCCTCCAGACCAAGGGGGCTGTCCCCTTGGCTACATCAGATGCACCTGAAGGAGAGAGAAAGTGCTGGATTTACTGTCCTGCCTGAGGGTTTTAGGAGTGGGTGATACTGGTGCTGGAGAGATGGCTCTGGAGAGTTTGAGCTCATTCCTTGCCCTCCATATGTTAGTATATTTCTGCCTCCATTGAGAGAAAACCTAGTCCTTCTTTGCTCTAGTTTTCTCTTGATGGACATGCCTACGTAACTTCAACACCAACTATCTGCAAAGATCTGCACACAAACGGAGTGGGGGAGAGAGATCCCAGACAGATAAAGCGCCATAAAAATCAGCCAGCAGCTTCTGGGTAACCAAAGCTCTGAAAGAGAGAAAACATTCCCTCACAACCCACTTCTCCCCACCCTCAGCACCCCTGTTTTGGCAAGGGTGGTATTTTTCTTTCTGTTCCCAGCTTGGGCCCTACAGTGCAGTGCTAACCTGGTCAGTGGCTTCTCACTTTCCATTCTGCAGGCCTCTCCCTTTGAGAGTGAGTGAGAGAAACACATTCCTATAACCCAAGCCCCATCCCAGCTCTCCATCCCTGATTTTGCGTCATGCCAAATGGGGTCTTCCTAAGAACCACCAAGGAGAGCTCTAGAACTCAGTGCAGGGCTGTCAGATTAGCCATCATTCCCCTCACATCCTCTGTGTGCACAATAGTGTTGTGAAAGCCACTGAGGACATACTGGCATTTCTGGAGACGGGTACATCTGTCAGGAAAGAGGTGGCATGTTGGAATTGGCCAGGGTCACCAAAGACAGTTTTAGACCTTTCTAAATGCTGACACCAAAGGTAGCAAACTCTTGCCATACCACCTCTCAGGCCAGACTTGCCAAGTTTGGTGTTGAAGTGACCTCATCTCAAGCCTATGCCATCCTCTTTAGCACCCAGACACCCATTTCTGACTCTTCTTCCTCTCCAGCAAAAGCCCTGCAAAAAGGCTCAAGTGTCTCCTCACTCCATTCCCTCAGCTGCCATTTGATGGAAGGACATTGTGGGACACGAGTGTCGGAGATCTGGGATGTGGCAGGTTGCGCCATGTGTAACATGGGAGTCCCTGTGCACTCTGCCAGGTCTCAAAGCAGGCTCCTCTTCTGCTTGTTCCTCATCAAGCACCCTGGACTCACTCTGCACTGCCCCAGCCTGTCCTCTTCCCCCAGGCCGGGAGTGGAGAAGGCTCCCTGTAGAGGAAGGATCAGATGGCTCTTGCTCAGGGACTGAGAGAAGTGAGAGAAGGGCCCTCACATCCTTCTTTTCTCCCTTTTGAAAATTGGTTTTGCCCCTCAAAGTCATTTAGGAAAATTTGGACACAGCTAGCTGCAACCGTGCATGCGTGGCCAGCGGGGTGATGAAGAGGAAAGCTTTCAGCATAGCTCTGCTCTCCCCACAGGACCCACTGGTCACTAGATACCACTTCATTCCCCATCCCCCACCTCCACCCCAGCACAAAGAACCACTGCCGGGTCCAAGCACACCCTTCTCCACCCCAGCACTTCCACTGAGCATGTCCCCATGCCTCCCACTCTCACCGTTGTACAGAGATCAAGAGCAGAACTCGTTTGTACATAATGAAACTTATTTTGTATTATTGCCGATCCCTTAAGATATTGTATTTTGGAGACTCTCAGATCCTATTTTCAGTATTGTATTTTATTAAGAATTAGTGCGGGCTTAGCATCTATGAACTTCTTTCTTATAGCAGCTCACTTTCCACTTATACTCCAGCAGCTGCTTCTTCCCTCTTGGTTTTTCTTGTGGTTTTTGTTTTGTTTTGTTTTCAAGCCACCCTTTCTCCTCCTTCTATCACTTGCTCTGCATTTGCTTTATGAAGCAAAATAAAAATAAAATAAAAAGATGCAGCATCATCCCTGGGTTGACAGGTGCTTTCATTGAGGCATGTTGTCATGCCAGCCCACCTGCACAGCTCCTCACCTCCTGCTCCCTATCCCATTCCTTGGCCATGTGCAAAATTGGTTCAGTATGGGGACCTCACACTCCGTGTCGGAGCAGAGGCTAGAAACAAACTTGCATGTTTTATTTCCAGCATGACATTGTTATTTCTTCTGCAGTTCTGAACAAGTCAGAACTGTTCTGCCTCAGTTTCTTTTCCCCCTTCAAAATACCACTATCATCCTCTTAGAAAGAGGAAGATCATGGAAGAAAGTATATGAGGAGCAATGAGCTACTCTGATGAAGAGGCTGTGCAGGGGTCTGTACAACAAAGACATAGCTCATAGCACCATGGTCCTATCATGTCTGAAAAAATACTTAAATCTTTTCATTAACTGTAAAAGCAGAGCAGCTGCACTCAGATTGGCAATGACCTGGGTCCTGGCTGTCTGTCAGCCTGTACCTCTGACAGTCCATTTACACCTGTGAAAACTGATAGGTTTCATCCTGATTTTGTGTGAAGCACAAAGCAACAGGGGGTCTAGAAAACAAATTTTCATTTTCTAGCAAGCTCCAAGTGGTTCATTAGAAGTTGGCCACTGAAACAACTCCTTGCAGTCAGCCCTCCATGTCTGGGAGGCAGCTCAAGCAGGAGCTGCTTTCAGAGATGCTATAAGGTGTCTTTATCTCCCACCTCGGGCTGGGCTGGTACAGCAGGACTCCATCAGAGCAGAATGTGAGGCTCAGGTCTTGCAAAGGTCTCTTTCTGCAGGTTATAATTTCTTTGAGGAGAGGAGTAAAGCTGTTGCCTTGCTCTGTTGTCTGAGCTGGCCATTAAACAGTGTCTGGGAGAGACAGGAGCTCTCTTTTCTGAGCTGGGTCTGTACTGCCAAGAGGGAGTTTGATGTGGGATCCATGATGGGTTAGCCTGACATGGTTTTGCAGACCCTTGCAGAGCTCCCTTCCCCTGCCTACCCACCAATGCAAGCAAATGCCTGACCTTGCCCTGCAGTTTCTTCCTGGGCCAGAACAAGTTGTGGTGTTGAGAATCTGATGTTTTCCCTGCAGCACCTTGTCCAAAAGCAGCCTCCTAACCCTGTGTCAGTATGATGCGCCTTCCCCCACTATGGGGTGGAGCTGCTCCCTGCACTCACCAGATTTCATCCAAAGGAATGGCTCCTGCTTTGCTCAGCCATGTGACACTTCACACAGCTCTTTGGGAATTGCCTTCCAGGGAGAATTTGGCCTACACCCTTCATGCACACTCCAAAACAGGTGCAAGAGGGAAGCTCTTAAAAGCATGAGTTCTCAGGCTTTAGCTCCTTTAACACTGATGCAGCCAGAGCAATCAGAACACCTTCCATCAGGAGAAAATTTCCCTTCATCTTGACAAATCCTCTTAATTCTGCAGTCTACCAGATAACTCTGAGCTGCTCAAAGCAGGCACATTAGGATCTTTTGATCCCCGCTATGCCTCCCAAAATGCACCAGTCAATCACACCTACCAATTTGGCTACAGCAACTAATTAGAGCAGATTGAGAGAATTAGCAAAGCAAGAGTCACCTTCTTTGCAAGTCACCTTCAGCCTCACTCAGTTGCACTTGGTCTGCTCCAAGTGCCCCAGTGGAGCTCTGCCAGAACAAGTTGGGCTTGTGCCTCTGCACTGTCAATTCATACAAGTCCTGAACAAAAAAATGCTAACAGAACATGGACTTGGTTTTTCAGAGACAAATTATTCCAAATTGTTCTGTTACCAGGCCAATTTAAAAAAAAAAAAAAGAAAAAAAAAAAGAGAGAGAGAAAATAATTGGGGTTTGTGGCTTGCTGCTGCCAAGCGGGTCACTGGCAGTGCATGGCAGCAGCCTGGTTTTGTTACAGAAGCACATGTGCTGTTAGGGCTCTCAGGAGAGTATCCGTGCTCTCCAAGCCCGGCATGGTCCCTCCTGCTGTTCCCATTTGGGAGTGTGCTAGCAGTTGTCTCACACGTCCCTTGTGGGATAAACAGGCTTTGGTCCTGCTACCTGGCAAGAAGCTGGGGCTTTTGGACACCTTCTGGGGAAAATGGGGCAGTTGCACCCCCTCACATCCCGCATGTGCTGTGGGCTTGTTAACAGTGATGGCACCTGGATGGACACTGACCTGGCCTGCCTCAACAAATCTGTGTTGATTTTCTAATCTGGTGGCTGAAATGGGGCTTAGAAGTGAGCAGGGTGGAGGTTCTTCCTGTGCCCAGGGAAGGAGACTGTACCTTTGCAGAGCTTTACTCACTAGAAATGCCACTTCCTAGAAAGACCATGTCCTGCCTATGCCTGCAAAAACAAGGATGGGGTCTGTATGGTAAACACCAATATGCCTTTGCACTGTCTCACTTGCCCACACAGAAGGAAATCCCTACCCAGGGCACAGGAGAGGCTCCTGCGTGTCCCCCAGGTAAGCAGGTAAGCACCAGGTAAGCAGGTGACCTGGCTCAGCTGAAGGGTGCCAGGAGGACAGGACTGACCCAATCCTACTGTCCAGCTCCATCATCCTTAGGCAGCATCTGCCTGCTCTTCCCAAGTCCTCAGGGAGCTCCAAGTGAAGGGCGACCCCATTCATGACAGAAACACGAAACATCCAGCAGAGACGGGTGGGCAGAGAGAGACATGCAGAAGCCTGTGCAATCCATTACATCCCCTCATGCAGGCATATCCTGTGATGTCTCCTCCAGACACACAAAATCTGGCCTGCCCTGCCTGTGTGACAGCTCTACAATCTGGCATGTGGGTAGAAAGGTAGAAATCCTCTGCTGGCAGCTCCTCCCCACAGAGAGGGTTTCTGTAGAGCACAATCAGGCCCCTTGGGAAGGCAGGAGGTACCCACTGTCCAGTCCTTTACACTGACTTGAGCAAAGGCGCTGTTAGTTCAGGGTTCTCCTGTGCCTGCAATAAGGGCCTCTGTGTCCCACTCTGAAGATCATTTCCTATGGCATTGACACATCCACCAGTGAGAAATTCTCTCCGTTCCCTCCTCCTGAAAATCTGGACCGTGCTCTCAACCAACTTCCTACTTGTATACATCCCTGACTGGCCAACCACTTCCTCATCTTGGAGGCCACAAACTTCTTTAACCATAAAGGACAAGACAGATGTTTCCTAAAATTCCCTGGGAGCAAGAGTGGACCTGCATTCTGCATCCCCTGTAGCTCCTCTGGGCAGCCCATTTTTGTCCTGCCCTGGGAGCCCAGCTGGCACACATGAAGATGGCTCCCATAGTCCATGGCAATCGAGGCTCCCTAGGCCAAGCAGAGCCCCAGGGCAGAAAGAGAAGCATCGAACTGTGGGTGGTGAGAAGAACTAATGAGCCACAGGTCCCTCCACAACAGTGGGGCTCCCGCTGCTTCTCCCTTTCCACAGCCTGCTCCCAGCCTCTGTGGGCAGCAGGAGGACATGGAGCGGGGCCATGCATCCATACAGGGAGTACTGGCAAGCTCCCAAGCAGGTCTCTGTCCCCACAAGTGAGGGTGAAGCTGCTTTGCCAGGGCCAGCTGTGCTTGTGCACAGTGCTGCTGGGGGAGGGCTCACCCAGCAGCACTCCAGCTTTCAAGGAGAACAAAACCCCTGTGGGGGCTGGAGGGGCTGAGTCACACAGTGAGGAGGGTGTGGGGCTTCCTGCCAGTCACGATTCTGTGGAGGAGTGGACTTGGGGGCTGCTGTGCCCCTGGGAGGCACAAATCCCCCAGGAGGCATTGCCAGAGAGATGTCATTGTGACTTTTAGGGCCAGACAAAGGTTCAGTAACTTGAACTGGAGGTGCCAGTGGACTGTGGTTACCAGGAAAAGAAACAGCATTTCTTCAGCCCCTGCTGCTTCCCAAGTTGGGGTCAGGAGTGGCATGGGAATGTGCTGTGCCCACAGCACCCTGCAACAGAGGTGCCACAGGGCCGTATGGAGGTGATGGGGAGTGCTGGCATGAGGGATGAGATGCTCCTGAAGACTCCCAAGGTGATACAACAGTCAGAGCAGGCTGAGGACAGATTCCTGCTCCCATCATGCCAGACTTTCATGGGAGAACACTGGGATTACAGGTGACTGTAATGTGCTCTTGGTGCAATACACAACTGTAGGACCTTGCCATGATGCAGGGGATAGCTCTTATAAACCCGAAGTTTGAATTTTCCAGGGCCTAGCAAGTAAAGGCACAGCATGTGAATCTGGGGCAGAACAAATCAGGCACATATGGGAGCTTTGCAGGGATCTCTTACCCCAGCTGACACCTGCAGCACCAGGGTGGGCTGGGACTGGGGTCACAAAGTCCAGTCACAGCCCAGGACAAACAAATGATGAAACTCTTCTGATGGATGTGGGCAGAGAACAGAAGGGCATTTCTACCTCTGGGTGCCAAGATTGGAGAAAAATTTACTTGAATAAGGAAAAATCAGGAATAATATAGCCTCCTAAGTGGCAAGGAGCTGAGTGAGGCAGCTGAAAAGATGGAGACCATGCTACCACAATACCTCTGCTCAGCTGGGCACCACTGTCCACAGCTGGGGACCCTGTCCCTGGACAGATCTCATCCATGTTGGATGATTGGGCACAACAGCAAGTATTTTGCTCTGCTGGGGCTGCTGCTGTCCTGCAGTTTTCCAGACTACCTGACTTCACCTGACAGCAGGTCTGGTTAAGACAAGTGGCTGAGACCCAGCTCCCTGAGCAGCCCTTGCAGGCAGACAGGTGCTAGCTGAACTGCGAGCAGAGAGGGGCAGCTGAGTTGTCACCCTCCTCTGCCTTCTCAGACTCCGAAGAGTTAAGCGCCAGTTTCAAGTGTCTCTAAGGTGACACCAGGCTGCCTGCTGGATGCAGCTCCCCGCAGCCTCCTCCCCACGCACACAGCACACACTCATGCTCACTTTCTGCCTTGTCTTTTGAGAGCTGCTCCAGGCTTTGTGCTCAGGCACTTTCCTCTCTGCCTACCTTTTCCTGCTGCTCCTGCTCAGCTGCTGCTGCTGGGGACACTGACGGACGTGCCTGGCCCCAGAGGGATCTCGCAGAAGGCAATCCAAGCTCTCTTTCACTTGCTGCAAGCATCACTATCCCTGGACTCTGTTTCTCCAGCAAACACCGTGTTCCCCATTCCCTTCCTGCTTCTCTCACAGTGACAGCACCTCAGAGGAGCAGCACCAGCATCTCTGGGTTTGTGTCAGATATTCCTCTGCTTCAGAGTGGCAGGGCAGTAGAGACAGCAGGAAGCTGAGCTGCTGCATCTGAGCTACCCAGGCCGCTATCAAGAGACCAATAAATACCACTGCAAAAAGTTGGACGCTGTTTTTGCTTGTGCTTGTGCTCCCCCAGGGAGTTAAGCCTTGCCGGGATTGTCTCACAGCCCTGGGGAAGCGAAGCGAAGCAGCACTGTGGGACCCTGTGGGGCAAGACCAGGCTGCCCAAGAAGTTCTGGGAGCAGAGGGACTCCTTGCCTAGAGAAACTCCTCACTCCAGCATGGCTGAAGGTCCCGGGACCTGGAGAGACTTCTCCTCTGCCAGGAGTGATGGTGAGGTGGCCAGGGGAGCCACAGCAAGCCTCCGGGGAGCAGCAGATACAGAAAGCACTGGGCGAGCACAACACTTGGGCCTCCGCAGCATGGATCCAGCTTGGGAGGAGAAGAGAGGGGCAGTGGCCGTGGCAGAGATGGAGGAGCAGTTCCTGTACTTGGCCATCAGAAAGCAGGTCTCCTACAGGTAGGAACACCTGGGTCCCCAAGTGTCTGGGCTGTGCTGGGGCAGTGGAGGGGCTTGTTCCTGAGGCACCTCCATCCTGTGGGGTGAGGGTTGGCTCTTTCCACCGGCCAACAGCACATTCCCACGAAAAACCATCTCAGCACAGAGACAAGGCAACCAGTTAGTTCAGTCCCTCCCATTGTGTGCAACAGCCACCTCTCCAGTGGCAGTCCCATTATCACCTTTGCAGGCCTCTTTATTTTCCTTCTACACAACTACCCCTTCCCATCCTGGGGCTGCAATGCCTCCTAGGCAGTGGTCTGGGCCTTTTGGGGGCACCTTGCAGCAAGAGGAGATCTGTCCTGGCTTTTGGTGTGACTCTTCTGTCGCATCTCCTGTGCTTACCCACCCCTGGAGGTGAAGAGTGTTCTCACAGCTCTCATGGGAGCCGCTGTCTGCTGATAGTCAGGTGAGCTCCTATTCCCAACTCCAACCATAATGTCCAAAATCCTGCTTGGATCAATGTCTCTAGGACTTTGGCCGTATTCTTCTGTCACAGCAAATAAGGTCTGGTGTTCCATTCTGCCCTTTCTTTTGCTAGAAGGGCGTTTAAGCCCTTCTATGATTTACTACCCCCCCTCTT
The DNA here is from genome assembly GCA_013400735.1 of Pomatostomus ruficeps. Taxonomy (NCBI): domain Eukaryota; kingdom Metazoa; phylum Chordata; class Aves; order Passeriformes; family Timaliidae; genus Pomatostomus; species Pomatostomus ruficeps. The sequence goes on from VYZT01046182.1 coordinate 107,991, forward strand.
TGCAAAATGGCTTTCAGGTGTACCTGAGAAGAAATCCTTTGACCCTGCACCTGCCCAGAGTAAACATGAGCACTTGCAGGACTGACCCTGGACTGCTGTGAGGGTCTGGGACTGAGAGGAGGGGAGAAGGCAGAAGCTGCCTTCTTACCATTCTCCAGAGCTGGCTTGGCCCAGAGATGTCTGTGTCCTTCTGAGCTCCATGTCACCATGTCATGGCATGCTCAGCAAGTACCACATAGTTTACAAGCAGGTGGAAAACTGACATGGAGGATCTTGGTGCCATGCCCACTGCCATGGCAGACACAGACTGGATGATCTCTCCTGTCTCTGGTCTGGGCCCTGGGGACCCTGGGTTGCAGAGCTGTCAGGGGAAATATTTTGGGCAGGAGCTGTCAGTCACCCACCGTCTGCACTCCCACATGTAGAGCAGCCCTTTTTCCCTCCTTGCAAGGGCTTCAGTGCAAGCTGTGAACAAATTGCTCTCTAATACCACAGTAATGGGAACTAATGGGAAAGTTTACTAGTGCCTGCAGAGCAGGAGGGGCCCCGAAGCTGACTCATCTCCAGCACTTGTTATTCATGTGTGGGTGGCAAGCAGGAGCCATGGTGGCAGAGACCTCCCCAAGTGCCCTGTGTCCCTGAGCCTTGCCATGAGCTGGGGCAACGCGCAGCCCTCCTGGTCCTCATTCTGTACCCAGGGCTGCTCACTGAGGCACCAGGCAGAGCTGGGAGGGTCTCTGCCCTGATGCCACAGAGGATGAGGAATTACTGTGCCAAGCACAGCAGGATTTTCTCCCCTTAGCTGTCTTCTCCAGATGTGCACAGTGAGTTTTGCAAACAGATTAGCCAACTGCAATTTTCCAGCCTCCTCAGGGGAGGAAGGGACCATACTGCAACCTAAATTGATCAGCCTGAATTTGTTCCAGAATTGTCTAAGGTTGCTAGGGATTGTATATACCCTGCCCATCCCACCCCAGGCGTCCCAAGGAGGTGGCTCTGTTGCCAGGCTCCAGCCTGTGCTGCCCTTACACAAAGCACCTCTGTCCTACACAACCCTCACAAAGGGTCTCTTTGCAAGGGACTTTGCCCCATCCAGTGCAGGCTTTGCAGAAGGGAGGACTCTGAGAGGTTGGAGGGAATGTCACAGCAACCTGCAGGCCAGCAGCAAAGGAAGAGATGGTGCTTGGGATGAGCTGCTTCCTCCACCCTGTGTTTTGGACAGCCAAGCAAAGGCAAGGAGAAATGGGAGAGGAAGTGTCTGGGGGTGGAAATCTGCGTGTTCTGTCCTGTGACACCCACATAGTTTCGGGTCTGGCTGCTTCCTTGGGCAGGTCAGGTGGTGATGGAGCTGTTACCCAGAGGTGCCCCTCCTGCAGCATGAGAAGTCCTAGGGGGCTGACAGAAATCCCCCTGGTGTGCTGTCTAGCTCTGGAGACACTTACTGAACCCTGGTACAGAGTTTGGAGGATCTCCTCCATGGGCCATGGGCATCATCACAGACATCCTCAATGTCAGCCGAAGGTTGGAGGTCCCCGTCCCCTTGCTGCCAACCTGCCTGCTCCTGCTGGGACCCATTAGTCATCATGAGGGGCAGGCGGCATAAGCTGCTATAAAAAGGTTTTGAAATGAGCAGAAATTATATTAATCCCATGGAAATAAAATTCCTTCCATAAATAGCTGCCACGGTGTATGGAGGCGCCTTAGGCGGGTGGAAGAGAGCTCAGCACTCAGGTTATATTTAGGGCTTTGAGTAGCAGTTTCGTGCCAAACTTATTAATGACACTGGCTTGTGCACCAGATTTGCACATTCTGGGACAATTTTCCCAGTAGGGAGGAGGCTCTGCAATGCCAGAAGGACCCAATGCCCTCTGTCACCACAGCAAACCCAGAGCAAGCAGCAGGATTGTGTGCCTCAATCCCCGGATAGTCACTTAGGCCAAGGGGAGCCCAAAGTCAGCTCCTGCTTGCCTTGAGTGTCTCCACCAACGTTTTGTGGTGGGCAGGATCATCTCTAGCTCACAGAGTGCAGTAGCTCCGGTGGCAGTAAGGCAAGCTAGAGGCTGGTGGAACTTTGCCATAGGTAAAGCTGACCTGGAGCCAGAGAGGCCTGGGGCAGGTGGCAGGTCACAGCAGCACCCTGCAACCTCTCCTTACCAGCTGTGGGCTCCCTCTCAATTTCATCATTGCTTTCAGGGTAATGCTTGCAGCAGTAGCCTTTGTCACTGCCACTGCTCCCAGCAACCCAGCCTGGAGGGGTGTTTACCCAGAAAGGAAACCACAAGTGTACAAAAGCTCCTGTACGAGCTCTCCGCAGGCTACATCTATGGGGTGGGGGACGTGCCAGGTGTCAGACACCTACCCTTCGGCTCTCTGTCACGTCCGGAGGCAGCGCTCGGACCAGCCCACGCATCACAGGGCTCCTCACAGGCATCTCCGGCAGCGGGAAAACGGGGTCCTGTCTCCCTCTGTACCACCCAGCCAGCTCCCGTCCCTGCTAGGGAGAAGTGAGGCACCTTGGCTGTGCAGTGTGGTCCCCGGCTGGCAGATAGGACACAGCTAATGCATCTCACAGGCTGTTCTGTGCCAGAGAGCTAAATATAACCCGGAGAGTGGAGCAGAGGGGGCTGCTTTGTAATGTAAATAGCAAGGGAGCTTGGTCATAGAGCAGGCAGGCCAGAGGGGAGAGCTGGCAGGAGCTGCTGGAGAGAGGGAGGTAGAAGCCCTGAGCGGCCCAGGGCTGTCTTCTCTTCCTTTTGCCTTCAGATCTGGACTTTGGATGTTTGCGAAGTCCCAGGGCAGCCTGGGACGCACAAGGGCTGGGGAAGAAGGAAAGGAGAGCCTCCACTGTCTGCAGGGAGAAAGGGACAGAGAGGGGATCTCCTTCCTCTGAGTCCTGCCTGCTGGCCTTTTAATCCTGTTAGCCCTGCTTTGCAGAGCAGCATAATCAAATTCCCATTCGTTTCCAGCAAGCCAAGACCGCTCAACTCTGACAGAGACATCTGTCTCTGCATCCCTCTGTGCAGCAGGGGAAAGGACATGGGTGGCATGGCTGGAGGGAAGTGCTAGAAATGAGCAGGTGGCTCCTTACAGACCTTGGTAAGGGGTGACAAGAGGGTGTCTTACTATCCCCTGCCCTGACTCTCTCCAGAACCAGGGACAAGCTCTGCTGGGCCCCACTGTCAGACACAGGCTCTAGTGCATGGCACCGGGGTGGGATGGATTTGGAGTTGGCATCATCCTGTGCTTGGTGCACAGTGCTGGTGTGTGTTCACTCCCATGCTGGCTTTCATTCTGGATGTTCCTGTGTGCAAGGCAGTGGTGAACTGGATATGGGACTGTGTGTAACAAGAGATAGAAACATCTCTAGAGGCAATTTTGGAGAAACAGGGAGGTTGTGGGCACAGCCTGGCTGTGTAGGAACATACCTGCAGCACTGCCAGGGAGGGGTGGCATAACACAGCCCCAAGCCCCATCTTAAACCAGACATGCTCCCTGGTTTAAGCTGACCCAAGACCCTGCTGCTGCCCGTCCTCCTGTTCTGTTTTTTTCCACATCAGGCAAGCCAGGTCAGCCCCCTGAGGCAGCAGAACACAGCCTCCCTCACCTGTTTGTCTCCACAACCACAGCCTCAGCCTGGCATGTGGTGTGGGTGTGCAGGGGGACCATGGGGTGGGACTCCCCAGCAGGCCGGCAGGGAGGTTGTTAGGGGCACTAACCACTATTAGAGGCAATGACAACCTGCATCTGAACACTCCTGGGTGGGGAGAGCTGGGATCCCTGAACCAAGAGCCATCCCTTCCCCTGACCACTCCCTCCCTTATCTGATTCCTGGTCACAATGAATCCCACAGGCACGTATCCTGCTGAGTTTGGCTGAGGTAGGCAGCTAAATCCTTTCAGTACCAGGAGGCTGCACAAACTAGCAGGAAGACAAGGGTGCCAATTCACAATAAAATCCAGCACAGTCATCCCCATCCCTCTCCTGTGCTGCCTACAGAGAAGCCTGTGTCAGCAGGGTCTGTCTCCTCTGGATTCTTGAACAAGAACAGTCAGGACTGGGATTTCTTGGGGCTCCTCCAAAGTTTTCCACCAAGCCCAAGGGACAGAACTGCAAAAGGACACAAGGACACAGCACACAGAGGATGGTGAAGGTCCCAGGGCAGGGTGTGTTACTTCTCCAACAGCCTCACCAAACCCTGGTGCTCATGATGCTCCTGGGTAAGAGGACTAAACATCAACACCATGAGACAGAGCACGAAACATGAAAAGGAAACGTCTGCAGGCATGGAGAAAATGCAACTAACCCATCATGGCATGCAAAGCAGCAGGGATGACGAACCCTTTCCACAATAACAAAACTCTCCCCTCCCTGATCTGTGAGCTGGAGTTAGGCATCCAGGACCTGCCTTTTCTTCTCTCTGCACAGTAATTAGTGCAGTGGGTTGTGTTCAGTTTCAGAGCTTGCCTGGTGAGATCAAGGTCTGTCAATGTTTTTTTTTTTTTCCTTTTGATGATGGAGTTTAAAGCAAGACCATGTGCCCCTTTAGAACTGCCATCTGTGCAGGCTGCCAGGACCAGCTTTGCTTGCTTGCTTTTTGCCGGCCCACAGAAGCTGTCCACACACCCTCTTGATGATCTGAAGCACTCCTGGAGTCAGAGCACACCAAGCAGCATCTGGTTGTGAAGAGCGTAGGGACAGGCCAGGCTTGCAGGCTTAGGCTGCGTCGCCCCAGACTGGGGGATGGATGATGAATGTCGAGCTGTTTCTCCACTTTTTGGAGGCTGGCCAGGACCCTCCTAGATGCTTCTACTTTTCACACTGCCCTTTCCTGGTTTACCAAGGCATTTTTTCAACGAACTCCAGTGCAGAGTGAGCAGATGCTGGAGGTTGTTTTCAGACCCACCACACAGAGAGGACGAATACACCCAGGGGTTGTGACTGCTGTGGTGCCCTGCAGGGTAAGGATGTGCATAGCACAGGGTGGGTGGAAGGAGGACAACCTCACTGCCATGGCCTGGTGTGCATGGCAGTGCTGGGGCAGCTTCGGGAGAGGGGGCTGTGTCAAGACTGGGGGCATTCAAAGAACCACCCAGCAAGGGAGGTGCGGCTCCTCGCAGCCCAGCCTGCCAGGACGTGCTCCTGCTTGCTGAGGGTGTGCACGAGGCTTCGCTGGAGAGGACCCGGCAGAGGACGTGGCCAGCGCCCTGGGAAGAAGGCCGCGTAGCCGACTGCGATGACAGCCGCCCTCACACTTCCAGGAAGTGCAGAGAGAGGAACCAGGTGGAGGGTGCAAACAAAGCCGGGGCCGGGGCCCCGGCCGGGCGGCCGGGCGGCGGAGCACTGCCAGGGACCTGCCCTCGGGATGACTCCGGAAAGCGGCAGCCGGGGGAGGAAGAGCGAGAGTGAACCCCGCGCTGGCTGAGCGCATCAGCTCATGCTGCGGCAGATGTGGCGGCATCGCTCCTGGGACGTTCCCCAGAGCCCTCCGGGGGACATAGATACAAGGTACCCACCGAGCTGGGCTCTGCCGCCTTCCTCGTACTGTTGGGGGGGGCTAAGGTGCTGTGGCGGGTGCTGACAGCCCGTGTTTCGGGGGCTGGGGGGGAAGGCTTCCCGTGCTCGCCCAGCGCCTTGCCAGCAATCCCCTCCTCTTCTCTTGGTGCCCGGGCTTGCGCAGCTCAACCTCCCAGCCAGGATGTCAGAGGGCCGCGCGAGCGCTTTCGACGCCAAGCCTTGAGCACAGCGGGCCAGCCGGGCTTTGCCCGGGCTGTCGGTTTCTGGGAAGCCGGAAGGTGTGTCCCCATCCCCACCAGCCCTCCTGGAAACGGCTGGTGCACGAGGCTGCCAATGGGACCTGCCCCAGGCTGTTAAGGCAGGAGCATCGTGCAGCGGGCAGCCCCCGCAGCCCCGGCTTTCAGCCTGGCTCCGCACCCCTGGGAAGCAGGGAAGCTGCCATTGAGGCCGGCACATTTGCCATGCAGAGGAGGGCTGGCAGAGCTGCTCTTTGCCTGGACTGGCAGCCATGGCGAACAGGCCAGCCCCTGCCCCTGCCCGCTGAGCCAGCGGCCGCCGGGCCAGTGTCTCGCTGGGCTCAGAGAGAAGCGGGGCAGGCGCTCGCCGGGCCGGGTAACAGCCTCAGGGCTGGCCTCGGCGACAAGGCCGGCGGTGGCTCCCGGTCCCCGGAGAGGGCGGTGGCGGCGGCGGCGGTGAGGCTGTTGGCTCCGTCCCCCTCGTCCGGCGGTGAACAATGGGAGGCGGAGGCAGGGGGAGGCTCCGCTTCTACCACCGAGTCTCTTCCGAGCGTGGGGCGGCGGCGGGGCTGACACGCGGCTTCCTGAGGCAGCGGCGCGGGGCGCGGGGCCA
>VYZT01046182.1:114386-150353 GCA_013400735.1 Pomatostomus ruficeps
CTCCGCCGACTCCTCCGACACCGCCGCCGCCACAGCCGACTCCACAGCCGACTCCTCCGGGGCGTCAGGCGGCGCCGAGCCCGAGTGGGGGCCGCCACCGCCGCCTCCGCTGGGCCGCCGCCACAGCAACAAGCGCTTCACTGGCCTCAAGCTCTTCGGGCGCAGGTGAGCACCGAGCGGGGCGGGCGGCGGGTCCCGCCGGGCAGGCGAGCTCCGGATGGTGCCTGCGCCGCCGCCACGGCACCTGGCAGCGGAGCGGGGCCGGAGGGAGCCAGGCTCCCGGGCAAGGGCTGGCTGTAGTCGGCTGGAGCATCCGGAACGGAGGCGGCGGAGCACCGGCTCCCGAGGAGCCTCCCGCCGCCGGGCCGTCAGCAGCTGCCTCACCAGGCCCGGCCGAAGGGCTGACCCCGGCTGAGCGCAGCCGCAGGGGGATGCGGGACACGGTGTGGGGATGGAGCGGGGTGAGTTTACTTTTCCCTCCCTTCGAGCTCTCGGCACGAGCGATGGGAAGTTGGGGAGCATTGCCCTCGCTGCGCGCGCTGTCCTCCCCGTGGAGTCGGAGCCTCGTCTCCGGGGGATTCGCTTCCACCCGCCCAGAACTGCCTGTCTCCCTCCCCGCACGCCCGTCCCGTGCTTTGCCTGCGACACTGGCAGTCCTGCCGCGCCGGGGGATGGCTGTGCTCGTCCCGTGCTGCCGGCTGCGATCCCGGCTTCGCATGCATCCTTGCCAGTGCCAGCTGGGCTCCTTGTGCCTCCCTCAGCCTCTCTGTTGGCCTCGTGGGGATTTGGACCGTGTAAGCGAAGCACCTCGAAGTACGAGAGCCTGGTACCTCTGCCATCCGGAGGTCTTTGAAAACACTGAATAACTGAGGTCTGAAGGAACCTCTGGAATCACCTGGTCCACACTGCTGTCTCAAAGCAGGGTTGGATTCGATCTGGCTACTGATGTTGAGTTTTGAGTGTTGTCAGGGTGTAGAGAACACAGCTTCCATGGACACCCGCTCCCATGCTTCAGCTCTTTGGAAATTTTTTTCCTCTAATAAGTATTCAGTTTCCCTTGCTGCAGCCTGTGCTTGGTCTCTCTCAGGCTGTCACTGTGCACATCTGGACAGCATCTGACCCAGTCTTCTCTGTACCTTCCCATCAGGTTGCTGAAGATGGTAATAACGTTCCCCCTCAAACTTTTCTGCAGGCCAAACTGCCCCCATTATCTCATCCTCTCCTTGTGCTTGATAACTCTTACCTCCAGCCATGCTGGTGGCCCTGTGACAAACTTGCTACACCTCATGAGTATTTTTGGCATATGGGAGCAGCTGAAGCAGGATGCAGTGCCACCAGGGTGGTATCACATGTGCTGAATGGAGGGGAAAGGCCCCAATTTCAAGCTCCACAGCCAAGCTGGAACTGGGAGTGGATGGCTCGCAAGGTCACTCTACCACAGAGTGGTATTCTCTGCTCTGGTTTCAGAGCTGTCGGCAGTGGCTGTCTTGAGCTCCTGGCAGTCTCTGGCCTGTTCCCAGTACTGTGTGGCATCTCTCTCTGACTCCTGGGGCTTCAGGCTGCTGTTACTGCAATGTAGATCAGAGCCAAGGGGAAGTTCGCCACATGTGAACAACCTTTGGCAGTGTGGACGCATGGGGAGAGGCAAAGTGGGATGGGCATTAGGGGCTGAAAGAGGCCAGCAGGCCCACCCGGACAGCTGGAAATGCCCATTGAGTTGTTTGGTGCATGGATACTTCTCTCACCCTTCTGCTGCTGATGGAGGCACCCAGTTCCCTGTGGCTCAGAATGATGAATGCAGCACCCAGAGCTGCAGGGTAGTGAGGAGAGATTCCCATGGACCTCTGAGATTGAAGGGGCTCCCACGCACGCCTGTGGGAGGTAGATTCAATGGGAAGTTATGCAGGATAATTGGCTGCACGCCACTGAATTCATGCCCACCTGAGCATTGGAACAGAGGATGGCATGAAGTTTCTTCATCTCCTGAGAGGAGGCTGTGCTGGACTTCCTTTTGTCAAGTACAGCCAGCTCCTACCCCTTAAATGCTTTCCAACAGCCATCAGTGAGGAAATTTGTACTCTCTCCTATTCTGAGCTTTACCCAGAGCATATGTGGCTGGGAAGCAGGTCTAGAGGAAGCTTAGGTAATGGGGCGGAATTTGCTCACTGGCAGCAGTGGGTCTCTGGAGAGCTCTGACTTCAAGGAGAGGGGTCTCCTGAGGAAGGCACCCTAGGCTAGACTGTGCCTGCAGCAATGCTGGGAGGCATGGCCAGGGGAGGCAGAGGCCTGCAAAATGGCAAGAGAGACTGTTGTGTCCCCAGGGCAGATGAGCCCTCAGAGGACTCGAAGCAACAGAAACGTGAGCCCCCAAGCTCTGGCCTCCCGTGGTACGTTAGTCCCATGTTTTGCAAGCAGGCTTATTTCTGTACCTTATAATTGCCTTACAGGAGGGTGGAGTAATTGGCTCTAGAGCCAACAGAGACAAGTGCACAATACATGCATCCGGGCCATGGATGGGTAATTCTTTTAATTGGGCTGATAAAGAGATTGGGGCTGATCAGATAAGAAGTGGTTGGGATTAAATTGCCTTTCTAGGTGCCCTGTTTCTTGTGCTATGAGTGAACTACACAGTTTGCCCTTCCCAGGGAGAAATTGGGGAAGGAGTGTAAGTGCTGGGGACAGTGCCTGTTTCTTGCTCGTCCCTGTGCCAGTGAGCTGGAATGCTGAAATGGATCTTCCCTGTGGGCTTCAGAACTTCTGTAACAAATCCCTCTTCAAAGGAAGTACGTGTAATGGCTGGTGCGGCAGCATAAGCAGGGACCATAACCACCAGTGGGGCAGCTGGCAGATGGTAGTCCAGCAGAGAGCATGGGACCAAGTTTTTGGCTGTGATCCTTTGACAGGTCTTGTGCTGCAGCCTGCACATGAGCCTGGGGGTGCCTGCTACTGCCCCAGGAAGGTCTGTGGGTGGCACAGCCTGTGGGTAAACGGCACTCAAGAAACTGAGCCGAGCACCCGCCTACATCTTTCTGGGACGTCACTTGTCACTGTCTTTCTTGCAGCTTGATGCTTACACCCATGTGAAAGCTGAGAACGATGTGCCACTGGGACAGCAGCCCAGCCTTCCCCATCCCTGCTGTGTGTGGGGTGCCCTCGAACCTGCTGGCCGTTGGGCCTGCTTTCCTCTGTGCAGGTGCAGGTGCAGGAGAGGGGTTGTGCAGTGGGGTAAGCCCCAGGTGCCCTGGGGGGAAGACCAGGTGGTAGTGAGGAGCATGAAGTTTGTGCTCTGCAAGCTGGCAGGCTGAGAGCAGTGCTTCCCTCAGGACAAGCTTTTTCACAAGGCACCTTGCTGCCAGCTAGCTGTTGAGCAATCATCTTTCTACTTCTCCTCCTTGCATGCAGATTTTGTATGCCTCTAGCTCTGAAACCCTTCAGCCACTGTGCCCCATCCTGCTCAGAGGTGATGGGTAGCTTTAGCTGAGCCCTGGCCAGTGTCACCTGTGGGAATCCCCATCTGTCCTCTGCAGTGACACTTGGGCTTGTTTGCAGGGCAGATGGGATGTGCCAAGAGAGTTGTTTCCACTGCTGAGTTTGCTCTGTGATCTCTGCTCAGGGCCTGACATCCTATGGGGCTGCTCAGGGAGTTTTTATCTTGATGGGGGAAAAATAAAGCACTGGGCACACTGAGCAGCCATACCTGTTGGCAGCCAATGCAGCCTCGCAGCGGAGCCAGGCTGGGGCAGCTGCCAGCTCACGGTGGGACTGTGGGATAGGACAGGGAGGGATCAGAGCATGGGGGTCTGACTGCTTCCAAAGGCTGAGGTCCTCTATGGTGTGGACCCTACCTGCCACCTGCCTTGTCTCTCCAGTCCCAGGCACCCACTGGCAGCTCCCCTGAGCTCCCAAGATCAGAGCAGGCACTGCCACAGTGACATGTGCCTGCGCTGGAGAAGGTGTCAGGACCTTTAATTATAGCATCATATAATGGTTTAGGTTGGAAGGGACTTTAAAGATCATCTGGTTCCAACCCCCCCACAATGGGAAGGGGCACCTTCCACTAATCTTCTTAGGAGTTGGAGCATCCTTTCCAGGAAACCCTGTAATCTCCTCAAGGGGCCGAAAGGAGGGAGGATGATGGACCTCTCTCCTCTTTTGAACAAAAACAATAGGAAGAGGGTCAGGCAGTGGGAGTGGGCTCAGGTCTTTGCGAGGGTACAGTGTTGAGAGGGGAGAGACAGAGTTTGGTGCTAGCGGGGAGAGTTCGAGAGCTGTTTGATTGTGTGAGTCCTCCTGAGGACTAAGGTGATGCTCGTAAGGGGATGCCAGCCCTCTGCAATGAGGGCGAAGCTCTCACAAAAGGCAACCTGAGCTCTGGCAGGTGGTGGGAGATACAGTGTAGGATTTCCTTCACTCATCATCGTGCAGTGCCTGGGGAGCAGACAGTCTCCCTAGAGACTTGGCAAAGCCTCTAAATTTAACTTGCAGCTCTGCTCTTGGTAGAGCTCTTTTCTTTTTCCCAGGTGATTCTGTGAGCTGAAGCTCCTGAGTTATCTCTCAGCCATGCATTCGCTTGCTTACTGGTTGTTTTAAACCAGTGCTGACTGAGATGCTGAGTTCAAGAGTAGAGCAAGAGCTGCAGACTAAGACTCCTTGACCTTTGGGCCCACAAACAATCTTTTTTGGAAGAGATGGGGAACTGGCAGGAGGTGAATGGCTTCTCCTGGAGACTTTTGGAGGTAGGGACTCTAGCGCAAGTCTGACTCAGGAACATGGGGTAGACGTGGAAATAGGGGAAACCTGTCCTGCTGGTTCTTGAACTGGCACCAGGCTCTGGGGATAAAAAGTGGCTCTGTCTTTGCAATCCTGAGTTCAAGTGCTTTCCCTGGGCCAGCTCTCCAGTAATACAAAAGTAACCCTCTGTGTTTTTGTTGCAACTCGCAGACCCAGCAGCCGCTGCAGTCTGTCTTTGGGAGCTGGGAGGCTTTCTTCTTCTCCCCATCAGGACACCAGGTGGAGGGTGAAGCTCTGCCAAGGCAAGCAGTGAGGCTGCGCTGGCCAGGCCAGTGCCCAGCGGGGATGGAGTCCTGTCCACACTGGACATATGTGTTAGACCCAGTGCTGTTCTCCTCCTGCCTACAGTTTAGGGGTTGATGTCTTAGGGTGCTAATTTTGTAGTTACCTATGAGCTCTGCCCCCAAGGGAAGCTCTTCCTCATTGTGCCAGGATGAGGAGTTGAGAGGATCTCTTCCCACTCCATGCTGTCCCAGACAGTAGGAGTTAATGGGCCTCCTGTCTCAGCCCTGCCTGCCAGGCGGGTTGTGCTGTCTGGGATAGGCTGTCAGTTCCAGTTTCTACCTGTGACCATTGCTCCCATGGCTAGAAATAGCCTGGCTGAGGTTTGCCCATCTGACCGCTGTCAGACCTTTCCAGTGGTTCAAGGCCTGAGGAAATGAGCTAAGCATGCCCCATCTCAGAGAAGCCCTGCCCAGCTGTGAGAATTGGACACCTGTCTCTGGGGGGACTGCAGGAGGCTGCCCAAGCTGTGGCTGCAAGGTGGTAGGTACAGGGCACTGGTGGGAAAGCCCCACTCTGGGAGCAGATAGAGGTCTGCACGGAGGTAGTCCCACCCTTTGGCTGCTGCTCTGTCCTCCATGTGCCCCGTGTTGGTGGAAGATTCCTTTACTGCGTCTAATGGGCTGTGCTGCCCCCTGGCATTACTGCAGGATGCCAGCTTGTGGCACTCTCTAGTGCCAGCCCCACGTGGGGGCACCCAGCCAGAGTGTGAAAATCCCACCCAGCACCAACAGGCAAGAGCTGAGTGTTCGCCCTTTCCGCAGCTCCACTCACCCTATCTCCCTTTCCCTGCTTGCCAGCAGCATCTCATCCCTTTGCAGGGCTGGAGCAGCTCCAGCACATGCTATGGCTTTGAAGAAAGTCATGTGTCCCAGCTGGCTGGCCCAGGAAGTCGGGGCAACTAACACAGAGCCTTCTTGCAGAAGGTTTTCCCCTTGTTTTGGTGCAGCTTGCCTTCCACAGGAAACGTGTATGCTGAACAGCCTGTCCCTCGCTCGCCGTTGTCAGCCCAGGTGTGGATCCAGAGCGAGAGAGCAGGGGGACTCCTTGCTGCCTGCTCCCCCCTGGCTGTGGAGGGTCCCACCTCCACTCTAGGGCAGGACTCCTCAATGGGATGAGGATAGAGAAGTACCTAATATGTCTTGGAGCTTCCTCCTGAGCCCCCAGCCTCTGGGCATGGCCTGTAGCCATCCAAGAGAGGGAGCAGGGGGCCATGCAGATGGCCACGTGCCATTGCCGCCGTGTGAAAGTTCCCATTTGGTCAGATTATCTGTATATCATCCTGTCTTGCCACCCTGGCTCTGGCCAGGAGCCTCTCAGATCCAGGGCTAAGCCTCTTATTGCCCAAGCTCGAGGTCACCACATAAGGGGACATGGTGTGGGGCACTCTGGCAGCTGGCGCATGGCAGCTGCCGCTGCTGAAATGTGGCGGGGGTGGGGTGGGTGTTTTCTGCAGAGATTTTGCACCCATGTGAGGCTGGCAGATGGCAGGATTAAGAGGCTATAGGGCTCCTGTCTGTGAGAGCTGCTGGGATGCATGGAAGGAGGTATCCTGCTCCCCAGTACAGCTCCGGACAGGGTTGCAGGTCGGTGTGGGGCCAGGAGGTGCTCCAGCAGAGGCTGCTGCCGAGGATCCCCCACCTGGGCTCAAACAACATTGCCCGCCCACAAGTTTTCTTGTTGTTTGAATGAGTGAGGAAGCAGATGTGGTAGGGGGTGTCAGAGGGGTCCCAAGATTGACACTTCCCACATGCACCGGGTCATCAAGAGCTTTGCTACCCAGCCCCTATCTGATAGTAGTTTGGGCTCCTAAGGGTTGGTGCGTATGCACAGGGGCCGGAGGGTTGGGAGCAGCTGAACTGCTCTGCCTTGCCCAAACAATGCTCTCTGTGCAAGGCTTGGAGAGTGCCTTCATGATTTATTTGAAATTCGAATCCATGCCTAGACCCAGCAATCAAGGTGAAGGAGAGCAGCCAGGAACCAGGCCAACACAGGGAAGGAGGAAGGGAAGCAGGTCTCCCTCTCTGTGCCAGCCTGGCCCTGGTCCCTGAGTCATGTGCCCTCTTGAAGCCAGCTGGGTTGGGCTGGAGGTGACTCTGAACTGGGCAGGATTAGTATCCCCAACGCAGGAGTGTGGCGCTTGATGTTTGCTGGCTGGCTCTTAAGGGAAAAACAGCATTGCTGGCTCCAGCTTCATGGGAATGTTGCCTGCATTCACCTCTGTGGCTGACAGCTTGGGTGGTGGCACAGGTGCCATTGGAACCCCTGGGATCTGCAAGGGGAGAGCATGTGTGGTGGAGAGATAGCACTGGGGCACCAAAACTAGGGCAGGGGAGGATAGTGCTGTGTGCTGAGCAGCCAGGCGTGTTCATGGCTTGCTGACCACTCTCTTTGTGTCCCTAGACTCCACCTGCCCCGCAAAGGTGTCTACCCTTGCCTCCAGGGCAGCCAGCCTGGCCGATGGGGATCCAGGAGGATAAAGCACCGGCCAGCGGTGTATAAGTATGTCGTATTTTTACTGGTTTGCACAGGCTGTGCAGTCCCAGCAGCTGCTGCAACATTTCTTTTCAAGAGCTCTCCTCCCTCCCACCCACGTCTCACCCCACTTCACCCTCTTGTGTCTGTACTAACCACCGAAAGCTGGCCTGCTTGCCTCATGCCTGTGTCACTAACTTTGTTCTAGAGGGCAGCTTGCTGCTGGACTTTGGTTGACCAACATGGCGGCTTCGTTTTGCTGGAGTTTGGATTGAAGGTCAGTTGAGCTCTTCCTCGTCTATGTCCTAGCCATTGTGGACATGAGCACCTAGACTCAGTGCATGCTGAGTGCTTGGAAGATCTAAGGTGACAGGCTTGAGGGTGGTTTAGCCAAATGACTAAATTAAATAATAATAAATAATAAAATTTAGCTGAAGCAGTCTGAAGTTCAGTAAGGCTGGGACTGTCAGAAATGAAGGGAAAACAGGGCCTGGGAGACAATCACCATTGGTAGGACATAGTTGCTGTGTGGGAGCTAGTTCCTAAGCTAGCCATGGTATTGGGGCTAGCCAATACCTCACAAGTGCTCCCGAGGAGATGTGGAGGTAGGGACAAGTCCCAGGTTCCATTCCCAGGCTCCCTATGCCTTAGTCTGTGCAGAGCAGCACATCAGCCTGGTCAGGATTTGGGTGCATGTGTGTGAGTGCTGCAGTGGAAGACCCTTACTGCTCTTCCTGGCTTCTGCTATACAGAAGCAGGGAAGCATTTCTCTGCATGGCATCTTGGGCCTTTCTGAGTTTGCCACTCAATCTCTTGTTTGACTGATGTTGTAGACACAAAAGTCTTGTGTCCCAAGGCTCCTTGGGAGTCCTGTGGTTTGAGGTGTTGGGAGCAAGAGGCAGTGTGGCCAGTTAGTGCTCTGCAGAGGGGAGGCAGATGGGTTTTGGAGAGGTCCAAAGAGCGGTGGATTGAACACCAGAGGGCACGGTCGCTCTTTGGAGCTCTGGTGCTCTGCTGTGCAACTCCAGCCCTTTCCCTGCAGCTGACTTCAGCTGGGTGTTGTGACATGTCCCTTCTGCAGGGTTGCTGACCTTGACTCATCGCTCCTGGTTTTGCTTTCCTCTCTTCTGCAAGGAAGGGCTTGGCAAAGCATCCACATAGAGCTGCTGTGTCTGAAGTGGCTGGTGAGCTTTGTGGCTTAAACTGGTCAGCTGCCGCTGTGGGCTGGCGGATGCTCAGAAGCAAGCCTCCAGCCAAGGCAGCTGTCAGCCAGCTCCCCACTGCACAGGCTTGCATGTCCTGGTATTACTCAGAGCCTCACAATGGCACCCACCCAGCTTCTTCACTTGGAGCCTGGGCCACTCCTCCCACACCGCAGGTCTCTGGAGCACCCAGTGTCTCTCTGTGGGCATATGAGGAAGAGCAGAGAAACTCAGGAGGCAGAGCAACGTAGCCCTGTGTTACTGGTTTGTGCTAAAGTGCTAGTCCATTCCAGGAAGGAGGACAGTGGTCTGCTCCCTGCATGGGCATTGCTTCTTCCCTTCTCTGAAGGGTGATGGGAGAAAAAAGCCCATCAGTGGTGCTGGCAGATGTGGGGACGTTAAGATGAAATAAGAAAAGGAAGCACATAAGACCAGATATGCTGAGGGCATTTAGAGCAAAAAGGGTGGAGGAGAAAAAACCCCAGCATTTCCACCTGCCCTCCCATTTGTAGCCGTGGGGCAAGCTGACATTCAGCAAAGCCAAGAAATTATAGATTTAATGTTGTTAAGGAGTTACTTGAGTTTTGATTTGAGGTGCAGGAGAAAAAAGACTTAGTCACTTGCTGCCACGAGGTGAAAAAGTAAAACCAAAGGTTAGACATGATATCAGTAACAGGGTCACAGGTGAACCAACAAATGCCACTTGTGTGGCAAGTCAGGATGTGCTTTGCTTAGTCACAGGGTCATGATGAAGGCTTGGGACGTGTCTTTCCTGTATCAGGCTTTGTGGTGTAGAGAGATCACTGGGGACTGGGTTTCTCAGGGATGCTGAGCAGTTCTCCCCCTTGCAGACACCTGCAGGGGCTGCCACTTGTGGTTTCAGGTGCGTGGGACAAGGACCTCCTCACATGGAAAGTCTTGCTCAGGGCTGCGTGGGCTTGGGGAGCCTCTTGGTAGTGGTTTCTGCTTGAACACAGCAGACTGAAACCTGTGACAGCAGCACAGGGAGCCAACAGTCTCCATCACAACCCATTCACCTGTCTGCGTGTTAACAGGCTGAGGGCTGACTAAGTCACGGGGGAAAGAGGAGAATGGCAGCAAAGTTTGCATGACTGAACTTGAGGGGGCTCTTAGGCTTCCTGCTCCCGCTGCCTCCAGGGACTTGGAGAATTACTGACCTGGTCTCTTGGTGGTCAGATTGACTTGGAAGGAGTTTTCGGGCCACCTGGAATCCACCGTGGTCACCCTTCCAGGCTGTTTCCATTTATAGATCCAGGTCCTGCCAGCCCAGGAGGGGGATAGGATTGTGGTGGCTTTGAGGAGCAGCAAGTGGTATCAGCAGAAGTCTCTGCTATGTGTAAACCACAGGGGACAGGGAGAGCAGGGAGGGCATGGGGCAATTGGAGACAAGCTGGAAGCATGAACCCTCCCTGGAAGTGTTCAAGGCCAGATTGGATGGGACTTTGAGCACCCTGGTCTAGTGGAAGGTGTCCCTGATTAAGGCAGTGGGGTTGCAACGAGATGGCTTTTAAAGTCCTTTCCAATCCAAATAATTCTGTGATTCTGTGTCAAGTTTCCTTGGCTGGAGATAGGGCTGGGGAGGTGGAACCGCACATATCTCTTACCAGGCTACTTTGCTCTGAATGATTGACTAGTTGTAGCACATTTTTAATTTTCTCTTTGATGTAACATCCTGCCAGTCTCAGTAAGTGAGTCTTAACAATGATGGACTGGGGCCTGTTCCTAGAGGCCTTTCTGCAGCTGGCAGCATAGCTGCCCTGGGGCTGTGACAATGCTGGGACCTGCTTGACTGCTAGTGGCAGCTGGCTCTTTCCCAACAGTGGCAAGGGAATTGCAAAGAATGTGTAGATACCCTGTGTAGGGAAGGGGGCAGAGCCTTCCACCCTTAATCAGCTGTGAGTTTTGAGGGGGGAAAGGACTGACCCAGGTGAACACCTCCTGCCTGCCCTGGTTATCTCCAGCTCCTTTTCCCCTCTGGTGTTGTGAGAAAAGGGCTGAATGCAATCCTCAGCAGCTTTGGCGATGGGCCAGTTCCCCATCCCTCTCCCCACTGCCTCACAAAGACCACTTGCTCTTTCTGCCATGATTGAGATGGCAGCGATGGTGGTAGCTCAGCCTTTGGGCCTGGCTACCCTCTGGTTAATGGTTTCCTGTGAACTGCTTTCAAGACACCCCTCGGGGAAGGCAGCTGGCCACCTTTGCTACACTGGCGGCAGCTTCTGCAACATTCTGTTACGATTGTGTTTCTGTAGTCCCGCTCCAGGCCCCAGGGAGCGCTGGGCACAGTCCAAACACACGCACATTCCTACACACAGAGGAGAAGAGCTCCGTGTCTAATTTTAGCCATGACATGTAGGCAAGGGGAAGGGGCAGGCAGGAGGGGGCAGGGTGTGAAAGGACGAGGTCTCAGCTGCAGCCGCCCGCACTGACTCACTCACTACGGCCTGTGTGTGGCTATCGGCTCTCATCACCCGGGTAAATTACCAAAATAACAAGAGCTGGTGATGCATCGTGGAGTGAGCTGGCCTTGGCGTGACCCTCCCTCCCCTCTCTGCAAAGACCAAAGTCGAGATGGGTTTTGTGGCCCCAAAAGGGAGATGGGTTGTGTTTGGCTGGGAACAGATCCCTAGAGGCAGCTGGGGGACCCAGACAGTGGTGAAGCATGACGGGGAAGTCCCCAGCCTGGCTATGAGAGGTCCCATGGGGGGTTTTCACGACAAGGGAAGACAGAAAGTTCCTGAGACATCTGTGGATCCTGCCTGGACCAAAGACTGTAACTCAAAGCAGGTTACCTCCTGTGCATGAAGACAGGCTTTCCGTGGCAGGCAGCTTGACTCTCATCAGCCATGCAAACCCCTTTATCCAGGTTCCAAGGAGGCAGGAGAGAATCGCTGCTTTGGCGGGTTCTCCTCCATGTCCTCCTGCTGCCGCTGCCAGGGAGGCTGTGCCATTCCCGAGCTGCAGTTGAGTGTTCGGAAAGCAGCTGGCACCGTGGGGACCCGTCTCTTTCTGGCCCGCTGTGGTGCATGCGCCTGCGGCTGGGGGCGAGCCGGCCTCGGGGCTGCTCGGAGAGGAAGTGCAGTTGGTTATTTTAACGAGCGCTGTCAGGGTTTGCAGCGTGGGGAGGAGCGGAGGGAGAAGCCAAGCACTCTCTCCAAACTAGGACTTGGTAGGGGAGGGCTGGCCCGCTCCTGCGGCGGGGCCACTGCCACTCACTCAGCACCTGCAGGACCCCTGCGCCGCTCCGGATCAGGTCACGGGGACTTTCCCCCACTACCTCCCCTTTCCTTATCCTGCTCGTCCCTCTCCCTCACGTTTTCTGCTTTTGTTTGTGCTGGGTGGGGGATGGGAGGGGACCTGGGGGGAGAGACAGCCCTTAGTGTGTAGGTATGGCATTTGGTTTCAGACCAGTGTGAGAAGCAGGGGGAGCAGACTCCAGAGTCATCCCCAAGACCCTCAACTTTGCTTCTGCCGAACACTGTTTGCTGCCAGAGCCTGGAGCAAGCCGGTCCACAGCAGTCCCCAGGGCTCAGGCAAGGGGTCTGCGAAACACAGCCACCGTGGCACTCAGTGGTGACTGGCTCTTGTTTCTGTGGGGTTTCCCTGCTAGTGGTGTATTTCCAGCTACCCATTCTGCTGCTTTCATCCTGCCAGTCCATATGACATGGGGGTGGCAGCAGAAAATCTACAGGTAGCAGAGATCAGAGAGTCAGCCTGTGCCTTGCCAGGACCCTCAGTCGCTTAGCTGTGGGTAGTTTAGGAAAGCAGGACAGATTTGTGAACTCTTGGCATATCCTCTGGTGTTGGTGGCACTGAGATTCCCTTCTTATGAAAGGAGCAGTGGAATGCCCTTCCTGATCCCTGCCATGGGCTGGAGAGAGGCATGTGATTCCCATCTTTCTGATCAGTGATCAGTGCCTGTTGTGGAGTGCCTGCGGTTTTCTTGGCTTTGCTTTGGGAGATGCAGAGACTTACTAAACCTGGGAATCACTGCCTGTGTTCTGTATCTGACACACTGCAGCTTTATTATTACACGAGGTTCATCACCTCCTCCCTGGGGCTGCTGCCCTGGGCACACTCCATATTACCCTGCCTGGGGCAGCACTGTGGCTGGTAGTTATTTCTGTGCCAGGATTTCGTCCTTGTGTGCTGGGGGAAAACTCTGGGGCTGCTCTGGGAGTTCAGATCAAACAGCTGGGCTGTGGGACTGGCCACCCTTTAAATAACGTGTCCCTCCTTGTGAGGAACAGAGCTGTGCATACTGAAGGAGGGGACCGTCACTGGGTATGGTAATGGGAATCTGCAAAAGAAACCATGGTCTGGGCACCTAAACCACTAGGACACCCTGCTGAGGCCCCTGCTGCTTTGCTTCATCCATGTCATTTTGGAAAGGAAGCTGAGAGAGAGAGAGAGAGAAGAAACTCTCCGAGTCCTTCCCAGCCTGCATCGCTGGTCCTGCTGATGGGACCAAAATAGAAACTGTGTGGCCAGCCTCTCCCCCAACCCCTGTTCGGCCCGAGCACTATGCCTGACAGTGGTGGCTTACCCTCTGCATTTCAGCCCTGGTTAATTCATGGCTCAAGGCTGTCAATCTTGCTGTTTGGCTCCTCAGCCAAATGCAGCAACAGATTGTTTACATCAGTGCTGTCAGGTTTCTTGATTGCCAGGAGGCAGATTATTTACTGTAGTGGCATATAAACTTCATAACATTATGACGGTGGAAAGTTGTTAAGGGATATGAATGCCCAGAGTCAGCCCGGGAGGCTCGAAGGAGATGGTTTTGGTTTAAATTAAGATAAAACACTGTCTTCCGTGGATTTTGGGAAGGAAATCACATTGTTTTAATGGGAACATTGCTCTGAATGTTAGGGCTGGCAAACTCTTTACTTTATGAAGCCTCTATGGGGGATCTGAGCTACTCTGGCAGATGTGCCTTGAAACAGATCTCACATTTGCCCTGAGAAGGTGGTGAAAAGGAGATGACGCCATGGCATCATGCAGAGCTTGGGGTGAGGCAGGATGGAGCTGCCATGAGAAGGGTGTTGGGAAAATGCTAGGAACTGTATGAAAAGTCTCAGTCCCTTCTGCTCCTAGCTCCTGTTCTTCCCAGAAAACCAAATGGGAGCTTTTTCTTGTGAAGGGCCAAGTATGAAGGTGGCTTTTGCCTTGCTTTGATTGAGGCACGGTGTCCTTCCACCTGGCTTTGCCTCTTGGAGGAGCCTACCATGTCAAACTGCCAAACTATGGAGTTTAATTTCTTTGCCTTGCTGCAATCCCTGCACAAGGCAGCTGCTGGTCCCTGGTGCTGCACCCATCACCCTGACTTGCTTGTTCAAAGAAGGCAGCTCAGGGGCTGTATCTCCTCCTGTGGTGTCCCCAGCTCCTGACTGGCTGTGAGTTGTACTCTTGCTCAGCCAGGTACAAGATGGGTAGAGAGGCTGCACTGACGTAGTTGCCTGTCCCTTGTGAAGCAGGTCCTGGGGCCTCCAGCACAGCTAGCCAGAGTACTCAGTGACACTGACAGTCTTCTGAGCAAGTTGGCAAACTTGCTTAGATATTGCCAGGGGCGCCTTGCTCTCATGTCCATGCCCAGTAGCCCTGGCAGGGGCCTCTATGCAGCACGTGCAGCACCTCAGGGACCACAGGGCTGGGAGGAGGTCCTCTGCAGCTGCATGCATCTGACCACCAGCTAGTTTCTAAGCACTTGCCTTGCTTTCTCACTAGCAGAGAGGTCTGAATTCATCTTGATCAGGCCCAGGGCTCACTGAGAGTTAAGTGGAGATGTGTCACCCTCTGAGTACCCTGCTAGGATCAGAAACTGGCTTCTGCAGCCTGGAGGGGCAACCTTATGGTTGCAGCAGTAATCCCCTCTTCTGCAGGATGACAGTGCAACTGAGGACATCCTTGGCCATGGTTTGCCCTGGGAATACCATGCTTCTTCAGCTCAGAAGCCTGGAAGTGGCCCATATAAGTGGTGGCACTTGTTGCAGTAGGTCAAATGTATGAATCCTGAAATAGATGAGCACAGCCCATAGCTTATCCCTCATGATGCTTTGAAAGGCTCATGGTTTGGATGGAGTCTCCCTGCCCCTGTACTGGGGGGAGCCCCATCTCCTTGCTCATACTGGACCCAGCATGGGGGAGCTCCTGACTCTGTTTTATTTGCGTGACAGTAGGAGAGATGACAGCTGGAATGGAAATTCTGAGTAGAAACAAACGGCACTGCTGATCACTGCACACCTCACTGCAGCCAAAGCCTGAAGGCTGCACCACATCTTGACCAGCATTTTCCCTTCCTCATCTGGCACGGGGGCACTTTCTTCAGCAGACCTCATCTGTGCAGGTTGCTCTTTGTGTATCAGAGAGGCCTGGCTGGGGAGCCCCAGGGAGAGGAGAGGTCGGTGATGATGCGTGGGAAGCAGGGTGGGAGAGCGGGGACAGGATCGAAGCAGTGGTGGTGTGAGGACAGCAGCGTATGTGGGAAGATTGAATATTAGAGCACTGAAAGGGGGGTGTGGGGTGTGCAAGCTTGTGATGGCAACAGAGGCTGAAGGCAACCAGTGGTAGGCCAGCAGGGTGGGAATGAGCAGCAGCTCTCCGGACAGGCTCCTAGGCTCTTGTCCCTCAGTCCCTCCGGTGCCCTGGCAGGGAGGAGACAGAGAGGCAGAAGCCCAGGAGATCTTGCTCTCACACAGGAGTGACTATTAATAACACTTACACTTTCCTTGTGATTGATCTGAACAAGTCAAGTGTCCTTGCCAGGGGAAGACAACTTGTAAACTGAAATGGGCTCCTGCTCACACTCTGCCAGCTCCAGTGCCACAGCAGCTCCCCAGCGCCCACAGCTAGCCAGGATGCAGGAATGCAGCCAGCTGCCATCAGGACAGGTGCTCGTCATGGAACAGGGCAAAGCTCTCAGACTCATTTCCCTTGTAGTCCCGTGGTTGGAAAAAATGCTTTCCAGTCGACTAACTGGAGGTTTGCTGAAAGGTCAGGAGGAGCTGATGGTGTTAAAATGTCCAGACTTCTCTGTGGCTCAAGGCTTATGTATTTTCTGCCAGCAATGTCCTACATTAGGGTCCTCTTGCCTCCTTTGGTGCCAGGAGAGGGGTGCCAGATTTGTCACTGTATGAAGCTAACCTGAGATCTCCCTTGCTTCTAGGCACTGGCAAGAATAGACCAGGCTGCTGGAGGAACAAAGGGAATAATAATGCGGAGGAAGGGCCAAGAGGGTGTATGGCAAGGATCCCTCTGCCTATCACAGAGGGCCTGTTAGGTATGGTACATGGGAGTTTGCTCAAAGCTA
Organism: Pomatostomus ruficeps; assembly: GCA_013400735.1. NCBI lineage: Eukaryota > Metazoa > Chordata > Aves > Passeriformes > Timaliidae > Pomatostomus > Pomatostomus ruficeps. The sequence goes on from VYZT01046182.1 coordinate 130,464, forward strand.
GTGAAGCAAAGCAGAATAGTGAAGCTGAATATCCAGATGCCCTTCAAGATGTGGGCAGAGGTTATGTCATGGGGGACACTGCATGTTTAGCCCTAAGAGTTAGCCTGTCTGGTTTTGGAACTACCACCACCAAATGAGGGATAGCTGCTGGATATCTGGAGAAATGTCTCCAAATCAGCTGGTCCACAGGCCCTGTGTCCACTGCAGTTACAAGATGCAAGTTTTTCCTCTTCAATCCCTGCTGTACTTTCCAAGGGTGTTTAGATCTTGCTGGGACGTGTTCGGGCTTCAGCATCATCTCTGCCCACTGAGGCCAGGCAGGGTGTGTAGGATGCTTTGAGGAGTCTGGTAATGAAAAATACCCCATCTTTCAGGAGCTCTGATTGCAGATCATGAGCAGACCAGAGCTGCTGTCTCCTTCCTTATTCACAGAAGGAGATTGAAATGATAGTGTATATGTGCTCATAAGCAGAGTTGATATCCTAGTACTTCCTTTCCTTTGCACCCTGCAAATGCCGGGCTGCCTCCATCCAGCCTCCTTACCTACCTGAGCCGAGCTATGTGGTCTTCAGAGCAGCCACAGGTGCTGGCTCTTCTCCATCTTTTCTCAGTGACAAACAGTGGAGATCCCAGAAATGTGCTGGTGTTAGGCCAGGGGCTTCCAGGGCTTAGCTCCTTTCGGGCATCTCTCTGGCTAGTGTGTGGTTCCCCAGCTGCTCTGCACACAGCTCTGCTGATGCATATCAGCCTTGGGCAGCCCCAGCAGTTTGTCCATCTGCTCCACCAGCAGCAGCTCTCAACACTTGTGATACACCATTTGGAGCTCAGGTTGGAAGTGAGGTGCAAGAGGTGGGGATATGTTTACCCAACATATCTGAGCTGCCACGTGCTGCTGTCATGGGCTGTCAGATGGCAGTCTTCTAATAACCTTCAGTGCTGGTGGTCTGAGTTTGATTCCATGTGCCCTTTACAGACAGCCCTGAAGATAAAAAGGTCCACAGTCAGCTAGTACTCAAACATAAATGTCAAGCCAAGGTTGTTCTAGCAGATTTCCTCACGAGACTGGTGCAAAAAGGAAGGAAGCTGTGTTGAGAGATCTTCCTGCCCACAGCAGCAACACAGTAAGTGGTACAGCTGCTTTGTGCTGGTAGAATATCTAGGGCAGGCGGGAACAGCCATTCAGCTCATTTGAGGTGCCCTTGGTCAGTATGTCTCCCTCAGCAGCTAAAGCTGGCTGAAAAGGGTCTGTTGCAGTGTGCCACATCCCGTTTTCTCACTTGTGTTTTTAAATATGTTTTATTTGTTCAGACAGTTTTTAATACCTGTTGGAGATTGACAGCCATATAAGCATGATCTAGCGTGTGCCAGGTGGCCACGAAGGCCAACAGCATCCTGGCCTGTATCAGTTATAGTGTGGCCAGCAGGACTAGAAAGTGACTGTTTACCTATACTCAGCACTGGTGGACACACCTCGAGTGCTGTGTCCAGCTTTGGGCCCTCACTACAAGAAGGACTTTGAGGTGCTGGAACACATCCAGAGGACAGTACAGCCGGGAAAGGGTCTATGGAACAAATCTTAGGAGGAGCAGCTGAGGAAGCTGGGGAACCTGGAGAAAAGGAGGCTCATGGGAGACCTTATTGAGCTCTACAACTACCTGAGAGGAGGTCATAGCAAGGTATGGGGCCAGTGGTAACAAATGATAGGACAAAAGGAAATAGCCTCCAGTTGTGCAGGGGAAATTTAGATTCTCTAATTCTATGCAGTTTACTGTGCATCATCCTGCAGATAATGGGGAGAGGGGACAGGAATGGAGCACTGCAGTGCTGGGAACAGGCTGGAAGCAGGGTCATCAGCAAAATGCTGATGCCCTCTGCAAAGCTGCATGGGCTTTGGTGGATTGAACCTTCTGGTGACCAATTACCTGCCTGCATTGCTTGCAGTGGTAGGACTTGAGAAATACTTCTGAGGAGGTGATGCTTTGCTTTTGGTTTCAGTTCAGCCTGGCTTAAATACCCTGATGCTACTCTCTGGAGGCCATTGCCTGCCTTCCTTCCTTCTGTCCGTCCGTCTCCCCTCCCTCCTCTACATTACTGAGTACAGACATGGTGATAAAACTATAGAAACTGAAGAGTTGGCGTCCTTGTCTACAAGGCTGGAGGAGACCAAACCAAGCCTTGTCTTTTCCAAAAATACAAACTCACCTTTGTACTCACCTATTAAAAAGAGGTACAGCCCAATGGGTTGCTTGTGCTACACTATCAAAAACTCCAGTTTGTACAGAAAGTAAAACCTATGTCCCCTCTTACGTGCATTTCCCAAATAAAAAGGGAAGAAGCTTCTGATAAATTTGCCTGGTTTTGTGGACCTTGGGTTGTTGGAAGTTTGGGTCAGAGTGGTATCCTGAAGGTTCTCTGATATTACTGACCCACAAGAATGTAAAAGAGCATGGGAAGGGAGAAAGATAGAAGAAGGGGAGCAGATGTCAGTCTTAGTGGTAAGCAGCATGCCCATGCCCTCGTGGTGGGTAGAGGAGATGCCTTGCACAGCACGGAAATCACTGAGAGCAGTGGTGGTGGTGCCCTGTGTGTGCTGCAGTCTGCCATGTTCCAGAGTCCCCTGCCTTGGGAGCAACTGTAGAGAAGTAGTTTGCTTCTACCAGACTGTAGGTTTTGGTGATTTTTTTAAAGTTGGCCTTGAATAAATCTTCTCCAGCAGCTGGAGAGAGGTGGCAGCTGGAGGGTGGGAAATGAAGCACCGTCTCTGGAGGAAGGGAGCACTGGAGCTAGCCAGACTCAGCTCCTTCCACACAGGCCTTTGTGTGCTGAGCCACTGCCACAGAAAGTGTTACATCACCTTCCACCTGTGGCCCATGGCTTTCCACAGACTGCTGCAATGTCCAGGCAGCCTGTCAATCTTTGAGGGCTGGGCAGGGAAAGTATGAGAGCCTCCGTAAAGCTCTTTCTCCCATGAGAGGGAAGTTTTGCTCAGGACAGATGGGATGATTTTCCTAGCTCTCTCTGCCCTGCTCCAGCCTCTCCCAGCTTCCAGCTCTCCTAGACTGCTTCTGCTAAATTTTCCTGCCCTGGTTTTGCTTGCTTGGTTCATTTTCTTCTGTAGGATTCACAGGGGCTTAATTTCTATTTGCTACAAATTTGGTGGGGCTGGTGCTTAGCCAGAGTGGTTCCTGTGGGGAAACCAGGTGGATCAGCATCAGGAGAGTGGCAAGGGTAATTTAGATGTCAGAGCTGATTGGCACCTTGGGGTGAACAGGGGCTGTGCTGATCCCAAAGTGGAGAGCAGGGAATGCAGAGTCCCGGCTAGGTGATGACACCTGCCTTGCCATTTGCATCCCTCTGGGCTGAGCTGTGAGACTCATGGAGCAGTAGAGCTGTGGGTAGTGAGACCCTGCCACACACCTCAGATGGAATTGCCATGTCTCCCACGCCCTGCTTCAGCCCTCTGTTCCCTGCCTTCCCCTGTCCCTTTGCCCTGACAGCCACAGCCTCACCTGGGACTCAGGGGAGCCTACTTAATTCCTGATCTCTGTGTTAACAGCCACCATCCGGATGCAATGGAAACCTTTTTTAGGCGGCACTTTGGGCGGAAGGGTCTGCGGCGCCCCAGCGTGGTGGCTGTGCCCACAGGCAAGGCCAGGCGTCGCTCCCAGGTGGGGCTGCCCTCCGCCTCGCTGGCCCAGTGCCGCCGTGGCTCAGGCACCCCAGTGGCATCCCTCTCCTGCCTGGGCCTGGTCCGGCGTCCTGGCACCCGTCGCCGCTCCAGCACCACGCCACCCTGCCTCAGCCCCAGGTTCGCCGTGCAGACGAAGCGCAGGGGCCAGGCACAAGCCATTGATGCCCAGCTGCTGGGTCCCACTGTCCTCCTGGCCAGCCTCATACCCACGGAAGAGGAGGGGGACAGGGCTCACTGCACTGACAGCTCCAGATCTGAGTCTCCAGAGGACGGTGCTGTAGCAGCAGGAGCTGAGCAGGGCCAGCATGAGCGTTGTGCTGAGGAGACATGGATGGCCATGCTGCCCCAGCTGCGGCCACTCCAGGCAGGGCTGCTGTCGTGGGGCCCCCGGTGCCTGCGGCGCACCTCCTCCCATCGCCTGCCCACCGAGGTCATGTCTGGCCGGGCTGCCTATGGCCTGCCAGGCCACTACCGCCGCCTCAGCCAGCGCCGGCGCTCCAGCGACCCCCCTCAGCCTGGGCTGCTCCCCTCTGGCCACCCACGGCTGCTGGCCGGAACCGGGTGCCCCTCTGCCACCCTCTTCAAGGCTTTGGGACCGGAGCCCACCTGCCACACCAGCCCGGACAGCTGGAGCCCCCGGCTGCTGTATGTATGGTGGCAGTGTGCAAACAGACAATGCCTTGGGGAGGGGAGAGGTGGGGTGCAGACCCAGGTTCGGTGAGGAAGGAGGGAAGGGACTCAGTGCCGTTGGCCCTGGCTGTCATTGGTGTCTTACAATGCTGCTGGCGTACCATGAGCATCTTCCACTGGGGCCAGCGCTGGCACTGACACCCTTGATGCAGCCCCTGGGGCTTGTGGGTGTGCTCTTCTGCCAGGCTGGGGCCAGAGGAAGATGGTAGGCCTGGTTGCTGGCTGGAGATGCACACTTTCTCCTTCTGGCTGGATTTCCTGCTCTTTTCCTCCACCCTAGCACACTCACTAGCCTCAGACAAATGGCTGCTTTTATTGTGGCCGGTTGTACTGATCCCTGAAAACAGCCCAGACTATGAGGTGCCTCAGTGTGGGAGAGATACAGGGAGACTGTGGGACAGGGGCTCTGGATTGTCCCTGCAAAGGCAGTCCCACCACCACAGCTCCATGGACATTCCCAGGGTGTTTTGCATGGAACTGTCATCCCAGAGGGCATTAACCCAGGAAGCCCAGGGTGTGCCTTTGGTTGGGTACAGGGTGTCTGGCTGAGTTGTCAGTAACATGGCCACTACCTTTTCATCCCGCAGGACTGTCTCACAGGAACAGGTACTTCTCAGCCAGCTGGGCTGGAAATTCACCTCGTTTTCAGCCACTTGGTCACGCGGAGGCTTTTCAGCCCCAGCCTCACATTGCATCTTAGAAGCAGGTTGTGCTTTGTATATATATTTAATAGCAAGCCCTCCTGTGTTTTCCAGGAAAGCTATTGCCAAATCCAGTCTCCAGCACATGGTAGCCCAGCCAAACCCACCACTAGCCCTGAGGAGCGACTCGGAGAGGCAGATACGCAACACTGTGGATTGGAGCGTAAGTTGTAGTGTATTTTGCTGGGCATTGCATGGAATGGGCTCTTGGCCAAGAAGCAGCAGGCTCTTCCTGGGTTGAGGCTTCCCAGGTGACACATTTATGGCCTCTGCCATTGCCACCAGCTGGTGCCAGCATCTGTGATGCTGGCAGCACACTTGATGCTGCAAGAGAGAGGCTGTGGAGGCACAGGTGGTTCCTGGAGGGATGGCATAACTACTCCACTGCCAGCTTTTCTGCTTCTGACAGCCAAGATCTGGTGGCTGGGGCCAAGCAACAGGAGCAAGCCCCTGCTCCTTCACAGGCAAAGCCCCGCAGGTTTTAAGCTGCACCCTCAGGTTGTAGAGCGGAAGCTGGTTCAGGAGAGTCCCCTACACTGAATTTGCCCTGATGCCTCCTCTCAGGGTGACAAAAGCAGCTCCCCTGTGCAGGACTTTGCAAGTGGTTTGTAGGTCCTGGAATTGGTTTCCTGGGGCCTTCTTGTTTCCAACAGGTGGGCCAAGGCAGCAGCTTTGTGAGGTTTCCTCTGTCCAAATGTCCCTGGCTGTTGTGTGCCTCTTGTCTCCTGGCCTATACCTAGTTCCAAGCTCCCACCCCCAGCATTGTCCAGTATCTTGTCCCTTGCACAAAGCATTTTAGGGGCTCAGATGCCTCTCTGAGGGTACTCTCAGAGCATATGTTGGCTTGTGTCTTTCAGGAGGCTGCGGTCTATGGGGAGCACATCTGGTTCGAGGCCAATGTCTCTGGGGACTTCTGCTACGTTGGGGAACACAACTGCATGGCAAAGCTGCTGGTGAGTCATCTGGGGCCATCCCCCTCCCCAGTGAAGGCTGCAAACCTAAATGTGCTGTCACCTTATGGGGAGACCGCAGAGGCCGCACTGCTACTGCTGCTGCTGCTGGGGGACATGCAGGCATCTGGGGAGCTGCCAAGGCAGGGGCTGCGTCCCTCCTGCCTCTGCATACCAGAGGGCCAAGTCCCCAGTTTCTGCCGATGCTGGTTCTCAGTTTGCAATGGGAACCTGATGCAGGGCTTCCAGTTGCTTGGAAAGTTCCAGAGAGAGGGTGTTGGGATTCTGCATCCTTAGACAACAACCTGAATTTGAGACCTTTCAATAGGGGAGGAAAGTGGAGTGGAGTGGAGACTCAGGCCTGTTGCCTCCTGCCCTTGCAGTCCTCCCTCCCAGTTTGCAGACCCAATCCTACTTGTGGCGCAGGACACAGAGCACTGATGCCATCCTGTGCCTGCCCATGGGGCTCATCATGAGAGCCGTGCAGATGCCTCCCAGACCAGCTTCCATGGTGCTCTCAGGCAGTGTCAGAAGAGGACAAGGACAACAGGACAGGACAGTAGGGAAAATACCTCCCTGCTCTGTCCCAGGCTTGAGAACATCTGCTATAGGCACATGCTTAGATCGCTTCACTACACAAGAAGTCTAGATTGTATTTAACTTTACTATAGGGCTTGTTCTCTATCCCAATACATATGAAGGAGGTATGATGGGAGGCTGAGCTTGCCAGTCTCTGAACACTGCAAATTTTCATTCACTGTATATTTTTCCTCCCCTTTTCTTATCCTTCAGCAAAAACCTCTCTCCAGGCGTAAGTGTGCAGCCTGCAAGATCGTAGTGCATACACCCTGCATCGAACAGCTGGAGAAAGTGAGTAGAGCCTGTTAAGCTCTCCCTGCAGCTCACAAAATTGTAACAGCCTTTTCTTGGGCAGTGAAACACAAAAAGATTGGGGAACTGCAATGTGTAATTGCAAAGAGGGATCTTTTGAAGAGACAGTACCAAAATGAGGGTATAGTGACATGACTGAGACCCCAGGCCCCATTTTGTTCAGTAACTGAGACATGTGAAGGTTTTGTGGCAAGTACCAAACAACTCCAGAGGTTCTGGGCCTTGCTTTACTACAGTAAAATCTTGTAGGTTTCCTTCAGGTACGATGGTTTTACTGATTCCTCTTATGTGTGTGTTCAACCTACAGATAAATTTCCGCTGCAAACCTTCCTTCAGGGAGTCAGGATCCCGGAACATACGGGAGGTGAGAGATGTGCCTTGGATGCTGCCTACACCTACCTCTCCCGTTTCCAGTTTGGTGGTAAAGACACCAGATGCTGCCAGCATGTTGCCCCTCAGAGAGGAGGCATCATGTTCCTTCCTGCTCCAAGGGGGTGGTGCCATAAAACGGATGTTTCTTTGCAAGGCAGCGGCACAGACTGGGTGTGAAGAGTGAGGAGTTTGCAGGCAGCAAATGCAGAGCATCTGATGGTTTGCATGTTCTGAATCTCCTGAATCTGCATGGGGGGAACCTACAGACAGTGTTTTCTGGGAGAAACTTTGCCCCTTTATGTTGATCCCCAGGCACATAGCTGAGGCTGTGGCAAACAGCAGGTCCCCAAGTCTCCTGCAATTTGGAAGGAAGCAGTATGTGCTCATTTCTGGCTTTATCACTCAGCCCTGACGTGGGTGCCACAGGTAGCAGTGCAAGTTGCCCACACTAGTGCTATCAGACCCCTTCAGGCCATGTTGTAATGTACTGGGCATAAGCAGTGGCCTGGAATCTGTCTGCTGACCTGCACTGATGGAAGCAGCTGTCAGCCTTTATGCTTCACCCTCCAGCCTGTGGAGCCAGTGCAGCCTGTGCAGCGCTCTGGAGTGGGTGTGGGTGGTTCAGTCATGAGCCATTTTGGTAACAGAGCTGGCCCCACACTGTGTTTGTGCTGGCACAGCGACCTAGTTGGGGAAAGGTATTCAAACACAGGGCTGCCTGCTTTGAAATGCCAGCGTCACCTCATAAAGGGAAGCTTTCAGCATCACTTTAAACCTTCTTTTCTTGCTTTGTTTTTCCTAGTGTGCCTCTTAGCCTAGCTCCCTTACTTGTGCTTCTTTTACCCTTTGGGTTCTCCTGACAGTTTGCTGCCTCTGCTTGTTCTTCTGTCTCTCTTTTTCTTCTCTCCAACCTCTACAAATTTTTCCTCTCTCCACTTCCCTGGTTTTTGTTTTTTTTCATAAATTCTGCTTCTCCATCCTGTCTTTCCAATGCTTCTCAGTTCCTTCAAGGCCTCTTGCTTCCTGTTTCCCTAAAAAGGTGCCCTTTTGGCCTTTGTGGTGCCAGGGATCCCCTTCAGGGTCAGCCCTTTCCCTAAATGTGCTTGCTTGGACCCAGAGCTGAGCTCAAGGCATAGCACTCCTTCTCCTCCTACTGGATAAAGTCCGCTAAACCCAGCAAGACTCTTTGTTCTCTCCCATGGGCTGCACTCAGAGCAGGCAACACTGGAGCTGACCCAAACCTCCTGCCAGTTTCTGCCTCTTATCATGAACCCAAAAGCTGTCAGGAGCAGGATGTTGGGTCCTGCCGTGCCAGCCTGTGAACTCGCAATCCCTTTTCTCTTTTTGCTACTCTCTCTGCAGTGCCATTCCGAATACAGGGCTGGAAGAGTAGAATGGGATTTAGGACATGTGGTGCTTCATTACAATACTTCTGACTCCCTCACAATCACTTCTGCAAGTCCCAGACCTCAACCCACCGTGAGCCTGCAGGCAGAGCAGAGGTGCTGGCAAGCAGCCTTGCTGCCCACGCTGGGACTGAGGCAGGCTCAGGATTGGCCTGGGGAAAGAGCAGGGGGAAGTGGGTGTGGAGGGCTTTGGGGCTGCCACTCCTCTCGAGGAACATGGAGTGAGGAGGTTCACTGCTTAGCTGCAAGCACTTCCGTCTTCTTGCTGTGGGCACAAACTCTGTCTTCCTAGGAATTTTCACAGCTTCCACCAGCATGTTTTTCACTTGGCACTAGGGGCATCTGAGCAGAGATGTCAAGGGACTGAGGTGTGCTACTGCTTGCCCACTCTCCATTGGATCTGCTTTGTGTGATTTTCATCTTCAGTTTCCCTGTCCTCCTTCCTATTTCTTCTAGTTTTAATTCCCTTTTCTTGGAGCATCTTAATTTGGCCTCTTGTCCCCTGATTCTTTGGCTTTGCCTTCTCTGAGGATGGGGGGGCTGGTGCCTATGAGCAGTAGTTTTGCTTCAAGACCAGAGGCTGGCTGGCCTGTGTCCATTCCTTCTGCCTGTTCCTGTGTTCCCTCACACACTGGGCCCTTCACTCCCTTTTTTTTTTAATTTTCTTTTTTTCTTTTCCCTTTAGCCCGTCGTTGTCCGGCATCACTGGGTGCACCGGAGGCGGCAGGAAGGGAAATGCCGGCAGTGTGGCAAGGTGAGAGGGCATCTTGGGCATTTTTCTCAGCCTGAAGGAAACCTAAGGTCAAGCCAGAGACAAGAACAGGGCTGGGAACCATGGACATCCCACTATTCCTATTTGGCAGCAAAACCAAGACACGTGCCCTGCTTTGCTCAGTGAAGTACTATGTAAGTGCTTCCCACATAGAGTAGTTCTTCCCCTGGGCCCAATTAATCCTGAAGGAGACTGTCTTCCTGACATGCTTTCTTTGAGCAATAAGGACACCCCTGCAGAGCACAGTGGCCTCCCTGGTGCCGTTGTGGTGGTTGGGACTGACAGGATCTAGAGGGTTCCAGCTGCAGATGTGCTCTCTTTGTTAGTGTCTCTCTTACTAGTGCAGAAGTCCTCTTGGATGGTAGGAAACTACGAGGGAATTCCCTAAGCCTCTTATCCTTTTTTCCACAGGGTTTTCAGCAGAAGTTTGCCTTCCACAGCAAAGAGATTGTAGCCATCAGCTGTTCCTGGTGCAAACAGGCGGTGAGCAAACCCCCCCCCCCTGCCCCCAAATGCCTTACCAGTCGGTTCTGCACGAATGACCTCTGCTTTCTGCTGGGACGCCCCAAGCTGCTGCTCTGCAGCCTGTCCTTAAGAGCGCCTCTTGCTGGTAGAAGCTGTACTATGATGTTTGCAAGTTCCTTCGAGAAACTTTCACTTCATTGCCTTCCCATTACAAAATTCCTGCACGGTTTCACTCAGCACTCCCTGCATTGGCATGAGGGACCTGAGAGAAGGAGGTGGTGGCTGTGCCTAGCAAACTGAGCAGCTGAGTTTTCTCTCTGTCTTCTCCTTGGCCAGTATCACAGCAAAGTGTCATGTTTCATGCTGCAACACATTGAAGAACCCTGCTCACTGGGGGCTCATGCTGCTGTCGTCGTTCCTCCCACCTGGATTCTGCGGGTCCGGCGACCCCAGGTAAGTCACTTCAGCTCTTGTGGCTCTTTCACAGTTCCCACTTGCCCAGTGGCTCCTCACAGAGTTTTTATGTTTGTTCCTTTTCTCTCTAGAATCCACTGAAATCTAGTAAGAAGAAGAAGAGGACATCATTCAAGCGGAAATCCAGCAAAAAGGGGGCCGAGGTAAGAGATGAGGGGACTGGGAATGACCTTGTCTTGGAAGGACAGAGGGACTGAACAGTGAGGAGCAAGACTGGGAATAAAAGTGGGCTTTTCTGGGTGTGCATTGAGGTTAAGGAGGTTGAACTGGAGAGAGGGTGCCTGCTGGCAGGGTATATCCCAGATACAAGGTTTACGGGGTGGCTGGGATGTTCTCTTCCTCCTTCTTCTGACCTGCATGATGTTAAGGCTCCGCTGGAGGTGGGAGTTTGCGTTTCCCCAGCTTTGTTGAAGGATCTATGGTATCTCTTGCAGGAAGGAAGGTGGAAACCCTTTGTCATCAAGCCCATGCCAGCTCCTCTTATGAAGCCCTTGCTGGTGTTTGTGAACCCCAAGAGTGGTGGGAATCAGGTATGGCCTTGCCTGGTATCTCCTTCAGGAGACATCTCTGTGAGGGCATTGCTATTTGACTGCTGAGCTCTCATTTTAGTTTTGGTGATGTCTCAGCTGCACAAGAGGCCACAATGCCAGTTCGCTGCCCAGCAGTTCACACCTTGGCCAGGCTTTGCCTGTGTCCCCTCCAGAATGGTGTTGTCTTAGCCTGTCCCCAGGACCAGATGCCTCCTTCTGCTGTCCACTGGGAATTCAGTATTACCTGATGTCTTTTTTCTTCCCATAGGGAGCCAAGATCATCCAATCCTTCATGTGGTATCTCAACCCACGGCAAGTTTTTGACCTTAGCCAGGGTGGACCCAAGGAGGCGTGAGTACTGATGGGGCAGCACCTTTCTCTCTCCCATCCATGTCCCAGGATTCCTCCCTAGAGCTCTTCCCCCTCCTGGCAGAGGCCTGATGCTTCATAGCTCCCCCATGCAAAGGGACCTTCAGTGCTTTGAGAGGCCTATCTAGGACAGCTTGTGATAGTTACTCATAGTCAGTGATTCCTGATGAAGGGCTGGTCTAATCTTAAGGCTAGTGGTGAAGAGACCAGCCATGGGATGAGGTTCCCAGACATAGTTCCTTATATTAAATTAATGTTGTGTGAGTCTTGTCTGCTTGCTGTGTTCTGGGCTGTCTGTGTATGCACAGCCTGTGGGCACCCCAGTCTTCCTCCACAAGAGCTGGTGAAACCAAGTTACTGTGGCTTTGTCCACTACTGTGAGCAGCTCTGGAGGGAGACATGGATGTAGCTTTGTGAATACTGAGGGCTCTGTAAGGCAGCTGCTGTGTAACTCCTTCAGTACCTCTCTCCTCTCCTCCTCAACCTCCCTGTTCCGTACAGGCTGGAGCTGTATCGCAAAGTCCACAACCTCCGGATCCTGGCGTGTGGGGGAGATGGCACGGTGAGTCTGCAGCCACTTCATCCCATGGTGCCCCTTTGCCCAGGCCTTTCCAGTGCAGACAGCAGCCTTCCTTGTTGAAATCCAGAACAGGCCAAACTGTGCACACTATGTCCATGGTACTGCTGGTAGCATGGGTACTGTGGGCCCCCTCATGCACTGTTCCAGGGAGTGCTAGTCTGTAACATGTCTGGATCTGTAGCCCTTTTGAGGGCCAGTGTCCTCACTGGGTTTACTGGTATCTGCTGCAGCACCTGATTAGATCATTAAAGACTGTGAATAGCCTCAGTTGTGGCTAAGGAGACCCCACCTCTGCCCCTCTGCCATCGCTAGTGCTCTGAGTCACCTGTGCCTGCCTGCTGGTCCCTGAAATAACCAATGGTTTCTTTGTACTCTTTGCTTGAGCAGGTGGGCTGGATACTCTCCATTCTGGACCAGTTACGCATCAACCCACCTCCTCCTGTGGCCATCCTACCTTTGGGGACAGGGAACGACTTGGCCAGAACACTGAACTGGGGTGGGGTAAGTGATGGGCACAAGAACCCACTGCTGGCAGAGAAGGGCTGAGTGCCTCAATCCTTGTTTCAGACTCATGGGTGGAGATCTGCATGGGCTGGTGTTTTAACTTCCTCTAAATACAGACCAACAAATAAGTGCAATTTGGATGTTGCTATTCTTCTGACATTTGAATTGTTCAGCATTAGATTATACAAAAGGAATTGCTTTTTCAAACTTTGGAAGATATTTAGAAGCAAGATGTATTGTTTTAAATTTCAAGTCCTGCTTTTTTGTGCATTCAAGTAGAGCTGATGTCTTCTACATCTTTTACTCTGGGATGTCTTACCAAAGCCTGCTCTCTGGGGTATCTCTGTGGGAGGCAGGCATGAGATTCAGCAAATCCTTCTCTTCGCCAGGGTTACACAGATGAGCCTCTGTCTAAGATCCTATCACACGTAGAAGATGGAAACATAGTGCAGCTTGATCGCTGGAACCTGCATGTGGAGCCAAACCCTGACACAAACCCTGAGGAAAAGGATGAGGCAGCTGCTGACAAGGTGGGACACCTTCTCTCCATGTCTCTTCCCTGTACTAGAAGTCTGCATTCTCTTTTCTCCCATTGGCTGAAGCAGCCCCAGCACCTGGGGCTCCATTGTTGGGTTGGTATTTCCTCCAATTCCACCATTCTCTTCATGGCTCTGAGCCACAGCAGTCATGGCAAGGCACGTAGAGTTCATAACTAAATGCCTACCAAAGGTTTTTAACCACAACTTGCAATAGGTATAGGCCCAGTCTTCTGTGAGACTGTTTTCTTTAGCAGAAATGTGGGTGATTGCAGAAACCTCAGAAAGCAGAGTGTGTCCCCTTGGGCCACTTCCCTTTCCCCTAGGAGCCAGGAACTAATCCATGATCTCGGGTTGGTGACCTCTGTATTTTCTTAGGAAAAAGCCAAGCAGGGTCCCTCAGCCTCGTGAGCACTGTAGTGGCTCTGCTGTAACCTGACCTCATCTTTGCCATGGGCACATGCTGGCAGCCTCATTCTTACTCCTCCTTTCCATTGCAGCTCCCTTTGGATGTCTTTAATAACTACTTCAGCCTTGGCTTTGACGCACGGGTGACGCTGGAATTCCACGAATCCCGAGGTACAGGGAAGTGGCAGGACTTGGTCGGGGTCTGTGAGATGGGCCTGTTCTTGTTTGTGGGTTCCTTACGAAAGTGAACAAGAGAATTTCATCAGGGACAGAGCGGGAGGTGAAACATGAGGAGCAAGTCCAAGCTGCAGAGGGGGAAGAAGGGTGCCTGCACAGGAAAAAAGCTGGAGGCAGACTCCTGTCTGAGGCTGGCTGGAGAGCTGTGTCTGGGGAGAGCTGGCAAGTGAAATATTTCCATATGTAGGCTGGTGACCTGGACTTTTTCCTCCTTTCCCTAGAGGCCAATCCAGAGAAGTTCAACAGCCGGTTTCGGAATAAAATGTTCTATGCTGGGGTGAGTGTGTGGGGGATATCCGAGCCTGTTGTCATAGCAGCCTTAATGTCAAATGGAGCACCGGCATAGACCTGCCTTCTGTCTGCACCCTAAACTCACTCATCTAAGTTACATGGGCCTTCACGTGCACTCAAGCTAAGCCCCCCAGCCCAAAGCTGGAGAGTTGCTGGAGAAAGGCTGCAGCGGTGGGAGTTGCAGCTCCTCTTTGGCTGCGAGTGCTACTGGCAGTACAACTTGCTCCGTGGCCTGCAGTACAGTTGCTCTATTGATCTCCTGCCACTATTGTTCTTGATCTCCAGCTCACGGGTGGTCACCCAGGCAGGACCTCCCTGGAGCTGTGGGAAGGCAGGCTGTCCCCCCTGCAGAGGAACAGGAAGCCTTTCCATAGAGTTTTCCCACTACTTTGGTCTTTTATTATATACCTTGGACCAGTTACAGTTTCCTGGCTAATTAAACCACTCTCCTGGATCTCACCTCTAGAGCTTTGTGTCTCACTATCATCTTTGTTCCTCCGTCTCACCATCCTCAATATACTTCTACCCATGTGTCTGGTGACTGGTATTTGAGCAGAAGTAAAGGCCAAGTGCTGCTTGATGCCATCTCATGTCTGTCCTGCTTGTGTCTCTTTTCCTGTCTGCACAGTTAAACCCAAAGGGGACCATTGCTGTCCCTCTTGGAATCTCTGGACAGGGTCACTTCAGCTCTGTTTTGTGGTGCATCATTACAGCCTGAGTCTGAATTTCTCTCTTGTAACTTGAGTTTCACTGGAGGAGACTTACCTTGCCAGCTCTTCCCTAAAGTCAGGAGTGGGCTGGCAAGGGAATACTAGAGCATGTTACTGAAGGTGCCCCAAGGTTTTTGGTAGGCAAAATAGCAAGAGCAATGGATCAGGTTGTTTTGGAAGAGGAGAGGACTTTTGCCAGTGGATGAAAAGGGGGTTTGCAGGTTTCAGCAGCTGAGGTCTGTTGCAGGTCAGTGGCAGGCTTCCTGGCTGCCCGTTCTGGTGAACACCTGGGCACTAACTCTGTCTCTTACCTTGGCAGACGGCCTTCTCCGACTTCCTCACTGGGAGCTCCAAAGACTTGGCAAAGCACGTCAGGCTGGTTGTGAGTGTGCTGGGGTGCTCTGGTCCAGGGAGGCGGTGAGCTGGGGAGGCGTGAGTGTCCCTTGGCACACTGAGTTTGGCAGGGCTGGGGAGCGGATATGTTCCTGGGAGCATCAGCTTCCCCTGAATTGGAGAATACCCACTGTAGGGAGCAGAGAAGAGAGGCCATTTCTTCTAAGTGGGTAGGATGGACCAGGCTCCCCCTTACAGCAGCCTGAATACCCCTGTGTTGTCTCCAGTGTGATGGGACAGACTTGACCTCCAAGATTCAGGACCTGAAGCCCCAGTGCCTGGTCTTCCTTAACATCCCAAGGTGAGCAGCTGCAGGACCTGTCTTCATATGCTGGGCTTCTCACACCTGTGCTGTAGATCCCTGCCTGGTTTGGGGAGCTGGTCCAGGCATTTCTTCCTGTCCCTTCACAGGTACTGTGCAGGCACCATGCCGTGGGGCAACCCTGGGGAGCATCATGACTTTGAGCCTCAGCGCCATGATGACGGCTGCATAGAAGTTATCGGCTTCACCATGACATCGCTGGTGAGTCAGTGCTGTTGCCAGTTGTAGGCAGCCACCAGGAGAGTGACTGGTCCCAGTGACCAGGTGTCAGCCACCCCACAGCTCCACAGATCCTCTCTGGAGGATTTGTGGTGCTGGCCTGTGTGGTCTGCTCTCTAAGATTTAGATGAGGTGCTGTCATGCCTTGGTCTCTGTGAGTCCCTTCTCACTGATATCAAACCTGAGACCCTCAGGACTTGATTCACTTGCAACGTCCAGCTCACAGTGGATGTCCCCTCATCCTCCTCTCAGTCCATGCTCTGCTCTCACTCTGGACCCTTTCACAGGCTGCCTTGCAAGTTGGTGGCCATGGGGAGCGGCTCTGTCAGTGCCGGCAGGTGGTTCTCACCACATCCAAGGCCATCCCCATGCAAGTAGATGGAGAGCCCTGCAAGCTGGCGGCTTCCTGCATCCACATCTCCCTGCGCAACCAAGCCAACATGGTGCAGAAGACCAAGCGGCGCAACTCTGTGCCTCTTCTGAATGAGTAGGTTCCTCAGATCAATCTGCCACGTCCTCTCCAAGGGAAGACAGTTGGCAGGGAAAGGGATGGAACTGCTCCATGACTGGCATAAGCATTTCAGTCTTCTCTTGGGGAGGATCTGGGGAGGGATCAGGTCATAGAAATAAGACCAGACGCTGATGTTGGAGAAGCTGCTTGTGCCAAGCTCCCCAGCCCAGTCTATACAACACTGTGCTCTTGCCTGTTTTGGAGGGCTGAGGGGAATAAGGAGAAAGCAGGCTGTCATTTTCTGATACCTTCCTTTTTCCTTGCCCCCTGTACACAGCCAGCAGCCAGTGCCTGAGCGGCTGCGGATCCGGGTGAGCCGAATCAGCATGCGGGACTATGAGGCACTGAACTATGACAAGG
The DNA here is from genome assembly GCA_013400735.1 of Pomatostomus ruficeps. Taxonomy (NCBI): domain Eukaryota; kingdom Metazoa; phylum Chordata; class Aves; order Passeriformes; family Timaliidae; genus Pomatostomus; species Pomatostomus ruficeps. The sequence goes on from VYZT01046182.1 coordinate 146,846, forward strand.
AAAAGCTCAAAGAAGCCTGTGAGTGACCAGCTGAGTGACCAGGGGATGGGAGCTGCAAAGTTAGCTGGCAAAGCCTGTAGCTAAACTGTATGAGGTGTTGGGAATGGGGCATGGGCTGCTCCCTGAGTTGTGCCTGTGCCCTGTCCTTCAGCTGTGCCGCTGGGGATCATCGTGGTTCCAGGAGACAGTGACCTGGAGTTGTGCCGGACCCAAATTGAGAAGCTGCAGGAGGTGAGTCTCTGTGTGAAAAGTGGTCATGGCTGAATGCTGAGGATGGAGGGACTCAGGGAAAGGATTTCCAAGCCTCCTTGATCTGCATGCATCAACACTCACACTCTTGCCTCAGGTTACAGTAAGAGGTCATGGTTTGCCTTCACCATGTGGTGGAGGCAGGGTCCCAAGCTGGATGGCTTGATGCTCCCTGCTGTCTGGCAGCTTCTTTTTCAGCATTGCTCTTCTGACTGTTCGCCAAGCCCAGAGAGTGACCCTGAAAAACTATGGGGTAGTATAAAAAGCCAGCACAGATCCCATGGGGGCCTATAACCCTTCAACCCTCCAGAGGCTCTGCATTTCCTGGCATATCTCTGCCCTCTCCGGGTGCCTGGATTAGGTTTATAACCCCTGCAACTCTTCATTTGCAAGCACTAGTTTTTGTGTCCTTTGCAATGTACTAGCACATGTCTGTGAACTGTACAGACTGTCTAACTCTTGCTCCTGGTGAACAATGCCTTCTAAGCCCATAGTGTGGCTCCTGGTGCTGCGCTGCTCAACTGGATAGTCGCACAGAACATTTAAGGGACCTTGCTCAGTCTGCTGTTAGCTGGCTCTTGTGCCTGTGGGAATCCTATCCTGCATATGCATACTGTCCTGCAGAGCTGAGTTGCAGAGCTGCTTGCCTGGGCTGGCACACTGGCATCTGCCTCTTGCTGTGCCTGCTCTGCATGCCTGTCCCCTGCCCACCTTGTGCCCAGGCACTGGTGAGGGCACGCAGGCAGGTACATGGCTGGCAGCTCCTGGGTTCACAGGGTAATGCTTTCCTGCTATGTCAGGTGGTAGACTGATGGCCCTGCAATCTCCTGCACCTTTAAAACTGTGCAGTGTGGCTGGTGTTCCTTGTTCACCTCGTGGTTTACCCTTTCTCACTCCTTGGGCAACCACTGTGCTCTGGCCTTAAAGCCAGGCAGAGACCAGCCAGGGACCTTGGCCAGACAGTGTGTAAAGCCAGATATGGCAGCACATCAAGCAACTCCAATGGGATGAGAGAGGGACTGGGGGGCTGCCCAGGCACAGCTGTAACAGCACACCTTGCCTTTCTGCAGGATTTCCCTTCACAGCCCTCTGCTTTAGAGCACCTGCTCTTTCAGGTGTGTATGGCCTCACTCTGTCCGCTGGGCCCATCTGTCATGTCACCTGTGCCGGTCTCATGGGCTCATCTTGTGACACCTCTCTACAGTCAGCTCCAGTCAGTCCCATGCTGCTCCCTGTTGCAGTGTGCTGTGCCTGTGTGCAATTTCATCCAAGTGCCTGTGGTCCTCTCTGTCTGCATGGACCTCCCAAAGCAGGAGGAATGCTCTGAAGAGAGATGCAGAGGCCATAAACTACATCTTTATTCTCTCTTTTATTATGCAGGAGGGAGATGGAGCCAAGCCGAAGACACTGTCATTCCAGAAGCTGTCACCCAAGTGGTGCTTCCTGGATTGTGAGTATCACCCTCCTCAAAGAGTGTTGACTGGGTCTGATGATGTGCTAGCAAGGTTCTTTGGTCTGCCAGCTCAGTGGCAGAGGTAGGGTATGAAGATCCATGTGGCTGCAAAGATCCATGGGTTATTGATGCATGAGAAACCACACAAACACTTGAGAATAGGGCACAAGAAGTATGGCTCCTATCCCCAAAAAAGTGGTGAAATCAATAGCCCAACTGAAGTGCATCAGCACCAATGCATGCAGCATGGGCTACAAACAGGAGAAGCCAGAAGATGCGGCACAGCAAGAAAACTATGACATATTTGCTGTCACAGAGACATGGTGGGACAAGTCACACAACTGGGGTGATACAATGGATGGCTATAAACTTTTCAGAGGGGACAGGCAAGGAGAGAGAGGCACTGGGATAGCCCTGTGTGGTAGGGAGTGTTTCAATTGTCTAGAGCTTAATGATGGTGACAATAGGGTTAAGTGTTTATGGGTAACAATCAGAGGGAAGGCCAGTAGGGCAGATGTCCTGCTGGAAGTCTGTTATAGTCTGTTACAGCATCCCACCAGGATGAAGGGGCAGATGAAATATTCTATAAGCAGCTGGGAGAAGTCTCACTATCACCAGCCTTTGTTCTTGTGGAGGACTTCAACTTAACAGATGTTTGCTGGAAATAAAACACAGCAGAGAGGAAGCAGCCTGGGAAATTCTTGGCGTGTATGGATGGTAACTTCCTGACACAGATAGTGAGGGAGCCAGTAGGGAAGGCATCCCTCTGGACCTGCTGTTTGCAGACAGGGAAGGACTGGTGGGTGATGCTGGAAGCTGTCTTGGGCATCACAATCACAAAATTACACCTTTTGATTCTTGGAGAACTAAGGAGGGAATGCCAGCAGAACTGCCACCTTGGACTTCTGGACGGCAGGCTTTGGCCTGTTTAGGAGACTGGTTGATGGAGGCAGTCCTGAGGGGCAAAGGAGTCCAGGAAGGCTGGATGTGCTTAAAGAAGGAAATCCTACAGGCTCAGGAGCAGGCCTACGTGCTGAAAGATGAGCCAGTGAGGAAGAAGACCAGGCTGGCTGAACAGAGAGCTTTGGTTGGAACTCAGGAGAGAAGGGAGGAAGGGCAGACAACCCTGGAGGACTACAGCGATGTCGTGAGATTATGCAGGGAGAAAGCTAGAAGGACCAAAGCCCAACTAGAACTTAATTTGGCTACTGCCATAAAAGACAACAAAAAAATGTTTCTGCAAATACATCAGCAACAAAAGGAGGGCTGAGGAGAATCTCCATCCTTGGCTGAGTTAAAGGGGAGACATAGTGACAAAGGATAAGACTCAGGTATTTTAACACCTTCTTTGCCTCAGTCTTTAATCGTAAGACCAGTTGTTCTCAGGGTATCCATGCTGCTGAGCTGGAAAACAGAGACAGGGACCAGAATGAAACCCCTATGATCCAAGGGGAAATGGTTAGTGACTTGCTATACCACTTAGACACAAGCAAATCTGTGGGACTGGGTGGGATCCACCCAGAGGTACTATGGGAGATGACAGAGGTGCTTACTGAGCTGCTTTCAATCAATTACCAGCAATCCTGGCTGATGAGGAGGTCCCAGTTGACTGAAAGTTAGCAAATGTGATGTCCATCTATAAGAAGAGCCTGAAGGAGAAACTGGGGAACTACAGGCCTGTCAGCCCAACCCTGGTACTGTGAAAAGTCATTGAGTAGATAATCCTGAGTCCTATCAGGCAGCACAGGCAGAACTACCAGGGCATCAGGCTTAGCCAACATGAATTTGTGAAAGGCAGGTCCTGCT
>VYZT01046183.1:0-24666 GCA_013400735.1 Pomatostomus ruficeps
GGAACAAATCACATCTGGGTTTAACACAAATACATATCCACACACCTTCAAAATGCTGTCCCTGTTGTCCCCAAACCCATTGCTGCCAGCTCTGGAAAAGGGTCTGGGTGGGAGCAAACTCTGGGAAAAGCACTGCTTGGGACCCTCATGAAGCATTTTTTGTTCAAAAGCATCAAAAAATGTTCAATAAAGTTCACCCTCAGCTCTTCTCAAGCAATATATTTCGCTGGTGCTGAGAATATTAAGAGCTACAGTAGCGCACAACCTGTTAAACCTTAATTAAAACTGAAAAAAAATTTCACTTTTAGATCTATAAACTGTGATTGTAGAATGCATAGAAGCCATAAATTATACAAAATATTTTCTATCTCTCTATGTATATTTAATGGATCATTATTATCCCCAATTACATCACAAATCTTTGAAAATTTCATGAAACAGGTAAACTATTTATACTTTTTATGCAAAGTACGACAGTAATTCAGCACCAGCTCAGCCCTGCACGCCCGCCCTCAGATTTGCGCTCATTTGCATATTGCTGAATTCACACAGTAAGTTTTGCTAATTAATTTTGAGCTGGAAGCCTCTAAAGCAGCGCCGCGTTCTCCCTCCTCCAAGGATGACTTGTGTGGTTGTCTCTTCCCAGGGCATGATTTAATAAGAGAGAGGGACTTTTCCTGGAGAAGTTAATGGGGTTCATAAATTCCAAAGTGAAGAGGCTTCTTTATGGCTTGGGCAGTTTAAACAACACAAAAGATGTTCCCTGGCCTTGACTCAAAATCTCCCTGTGAGGAGCAGGAGCTCGGCTGATTTCAGAATCACCAGCACAAAGCCTGAATTTTTGTTTGGGTGTTTAGAAGCAACATCAGCCAACAACCAACTCAGAGAACCTCTCTGAGTCTTTGTGTCTTCATGTGACCACAGGCTCTCGAGGCTGAGCTGATTGTGTGATAAATTGGAGAGGTCAGCCTTGTGATCCTGTGGCTTTCAGCATCCAAATCGCCGCAAAGCCTGCAGGAAAAATTGCTTTAGCCACCAGAAGAGTTCCCATTATTCTCTCCATAACCAGTTATAACATGGTTATGAAAGCCCCTTGCACTTTAATGTGAGTTTTTAATAGTAATTTCACCCCTCAAAACTTAGATTCGTTTAGCTTGGAAATGACCTTTCAGACGGAGTCCAAACTTGGCTTCAGCAAAATCAGCCGAAATCCTTGTAAATCAGAGGAGTGCAGCTTTCGGAGGAGCTTTCTCCTCTCTTTATGATTGCAGCTAATTAACATAACGCTCTTGCTGCCTTCCAAAGCGTTCCTGTCATCCACCCCCCTGAATTGTGCAACAATTCACCGACGGTTAATCATGAAAAGTGGCATTTTTCTGTAAAACTAAATGAGGCAGTGCCATTAGAATTTCCCAACATGACTGGTACCAGTCAGTGGCAGTCAAGGTGGGTCCTGAGCTGGGTCCAGCACGGGGCTGAACTCAGAGGTGCTCACATGGGATTAATTTAAGCCAAGCTTTACTCCCAGGGCCTCCAGCCAGGCTGAACTCTCCTCTGACGGGCACTGGGGTAAAATCAGCTCCTGCCTGAACCCTGGCTCTGCATTTGGGTGAGGTGAATCCTTCCCTGGCAGTGTCAGGGTCTCTCTAGAGGCTACAAAGGGACTCCCATGTGAACACCTATTGCACTGCACTCAGTCAAAGGAATCCCACCCAGGTCTGAAAAGGGTCGTTTGTGCTCATTTTTCTGTCTCTGGAATCATGGAAGGACCCACCAGTCTTGCAGGGCTTTGTCTGAAGGTGATGGGACATCCTGGGAGCCAGCATTGGAGCCACGCAGTACTGTCCTGGTGGTGACAGAGGTGCGGCCTCCAGGCTCTCAGAGCTGAGCTGACCAACTCAGGATGCCCAGGGAGCCCAGAGCTGCCCTGTCCCCGTCCCTGACCCAGACACAGCTCCTTGGTGCTGCCTCTGCTATGCTGGGCATGATCAGGGTGAAATATCAGCATTTTTGTTAAAGACCAATCTCTGTAGCTGTCAAGCAGCATGAGAGAGACACCCTGATGCCTCGTCCTCCTCCTCCCCATGCTCCTGTCTCCAAACCTTGTTCTTTTCCATGTTTTCTTGATGCTTTAAGATTCAGCTTGTATGTTTTTCAGCCCCTGCGCTGCTTTAGTGTGGAACTCTCAAACTCCCCACGGGCTGGGAGCTCCTGTTCTCCCATCCTGCTCAGACACAACAAATCCTCTCCAGGCTGCACTCAAGGACACCTCATTGTTCCAGGCCCTGAAATATGGAAACGGAGCCTCTAAAAGGGGGGACAGACTTGGGGTCAATTCCATCATCACCTGAAATTGTCATTGGAGAATGAACCCTGATCTGGGAATGGATCCAAACTGATCAAAGCGGAGCAAACTCGTGCCCTGGGGTCCATCTTGGGTGTGGCCTCTCCCGGAGAGGCTCTGAGTGCCCGAGGTGTCCCTATTGAAGGCCCTGCAATAAATCCCCATTTTATTCTCTTCATCCTGCCTGGCCTCTGCTCTAGGGAGCCTCTGATCAAGCGTCATTCTGTCAGGCATTTCCCCAGGTGGGAATTCTGGATTGGAGCACAGCAGCGAGTAACCCATTCGGGGCTGTGGGGAAGTTGGAGAGATGAAACCGGAATCGAAGCTGGACCAGGGGCTGGGAAGCAAAGGTTCTTTCTTTAGATGGCAGCAAGGAGAGAGAATGGATCAGTCACAACCACTTAAGGAACCTCAGGGAACGGTTCAGGCACGTGTGATGCACGAAGGCAGATCTAATTGGGGTGATTTTTTTGGGAAGAGGTTCATAAAAAGGCGCCTGTCTCCATGGCAACCGAACACATAGGAGTGCACTTGGTCTGGCTGATCACCAGAGTCCTCAGCTTGGGGCTGCCCAGCTCTTAAACAAAACCTCATTTGTTGTTTCCCATCTTTTTTCATAGGCCTGACTCTCTTCTCCCAGTGTTACACCTGAGTGATATTTTCCCCCCAAAATACAAAAAGCTGAACAGATCCAGTCTGCTGGAAGTGCAGGGGGTAGCCCTGGACGTCCAACCCCATGGTCTCCACAGAAAACTTCATTTCACACATTTTTTATGCACTAAATCTGGCCCAGGAGGGGCACATTCTCTAAAAATCACTGGGCCAGCCATGCAGGGGTTGACTCAAGCAAAGCAACGATGACCTCACGGCAAATCTGAGGGCTCTGTCCCTGGTTTTCATTAGTTAATTGAATTAAATCCCCACGTGGATCAGTCCTCATCAATCAGCAGCTCCAAACACAGCCAGAATCCTCTGCTCCTTCCCAAAGAACGGGAACGGATCAATAGGGAAAGCAAAACCCTTCTCCAGCACAAATATTTTCTCCGAGTTACTCGACGTGGGCTGGCAAATACAGGACAGCACGGGAATATAAAAGATGATAAAAATAACTATTGCAGCTTCTAAAAACAAAACTTGGAAGTTTTTTTTTGTCCTGGAGGAGGGACAGAGGTGCATTGTAGAGTTATTATGGTAGCTCTTTGTGCAGATCCCTGGATTGGTCAATTATTTCTCAGGATTAGCCCGTGGATAAAATCATACAGGTCTGGAGGACAGTGCTTTGCGTGTTGCCAACAATACATTAGCTCCTCTTTCAATTGATAAAATAATTAAGGGCTTGGTTGAAAGGGCATATTTCTCTCTGTGGCCACCGGTGCCTGAAAGCATGAAATTTCAGCATGTTTCCAATAGTTGTTCATTGAAAGAGGAATAATCCATTTTTCTGCCTAATTATTTTCAAGAGAGCAATAAAAACTGAATTAGGAATATTTAAAAAACGCGAGAAGTGCTCTACATCCGAATGGCTTGAACTTTGGTGATGTAGCATCGTTTGCAGATGATAATGAAAATGTTAACCTTGGGAGAAACCATTCTGGCCACAAATTAATGACAAATAAGAGGAATATTAGCTGCAGATCAATTGTCAAGTTCACATACTGCAGAGTGTGCTATATTTAAGTTGTCATTTGGTTCTGCAGGTTACATAACTAACTTTTAATTCACTTTTCCTCATCTAGCGAAAGGTTTCAGGATGACAGAAGAGGCTTAATAGCTTTCACTGCAGAATATGTGAAAACACTGAGGAATGGCACCGGTAAATGGATGGCTGAGTAACCTGAGTGAGTCTTAAGACATTTCCCAGTTATTAGAAATTAACTATTATGGCAGGAGAAAATTGATCAGCTACAATTTTCATATTCCTGAAGGATGATGGAAATGGAGATGATACTTTTAGGAACTCTAACTGATTTTATTTCTTCTCGCTGAAAGTTAAAAGCTGGTCTGAGTTGTGGGGGTTTTTGATTTTCTTTTTTTTTTTCCTGTTCTTTAATGGCACAGTCATAAAAGTAAAACAGCCTGATGTTGCATGAGAAGGAATTTATGTTATAATGAGTTCGCTGAAGAGTGAAGTTAAAACAAAAAAAAAAAGATAAATCCTTTGGTCACACTGATAACTCCTATCAGAAAACAAACCATGACAAAACAGCAAATACAGAAAAGGATTTTAGTTCTCTAATGCTTGACTTCACAATTTGATTTCAGCGAGGAAAATCCCATTCATCAAGAACCTATCCCTGAAACACTTTTACTCCGGGGCTATTTTCAACCCTCAGTTCTCCCATTTCCTTAGAAACTCACAGGAATGACACTGGTCAGTTCTATCCTAAATGCAGTATAGAAGGAGTATTTTATGGGGATAAAAAAAGCTCCAATCTGGGCTTGCAGTGCCCTGAGCTGGGTGTCCCTGGGGTCCCAAATGTCCTGAGGATGAGGGCACTGCCCAGAAAATACCAGCTCTGGGGGTGCTGGGCTGGGCACTGGGAATCTGCCACCAGCCCTGGGGACAGGAAATCAGTGTTTGGTGTTTTCTCTCCATGAACATGGATTTGGAAGGGTTTGGATCAGTTCCTGGGTGCAACGCGGTCTGCACGTTTGTCCTCCTGCTGCGTTTCTCCTCTGCTCCAGTCTCGTTCATGGTCAAGGCCTGCCCAGCCAGGGAAATTCTCTTTTCGTGCCTCATGGGATAAACAAATGGACTCCAGGTACAGACTGTAGAAAATGAGCACCCAAAACTATTTTAATTAATCTGCGGTCAGTGACTGACTCAGGTACTGCAGGGAAAGCCCCCAGCTGCTGAAATGACCCCTACTGGGAAGTGACCTCAGCTCCTTTTGGAAAACAAGAACAATTTTACCTTTACATTGCCCGTGGCACCTGAGCAAGCATCTCTTAGGTGTCAGGAGTGCATCCTCTGGGGTTAAATTGGCATCAGGGCTGGGCTGGGCCACCAGGGCTCCATCCCTGGTATGGATTATCCTTGTGGATCTCACCCAGACCAAGCTGACGCTGCTGGGACAAGGCCTCTCATGCCTGTGCAGCACCGTGCTGCCACAAATTCACTCAAGGTACAACTTCCGAATGTTTGACACCGGCATTCCCAGAGTGAGGTGATGGTGGGAGGATTCAGTGCTTCAGCTGATGGAGAAAAGTTTGAGTTTTGGTCAAAGAATCCTAAACAGGTTTGGGATGGAATGGTTCTTAAAGCTCATCCATGGGCAGGGACACCTCCCACTGTCCCAGGCTGCTCCAAACCCCATCCAGCCTGGCCTTGGACACTTCCAGGGATCCAGGAGCAGTCACAGCCTCTCTGGGCACCCTGTGCGAGGGCATCCCCACCCTCCCAGCCAGGAATTCTTTCCCAATAACCCATCTAACCCTGCCCTCTATCAGTTTCAAGCCATTACTTTCTATCACTTCATTCCCTTGTAAATAGTTCCTCTCCATAACATCCCCAAAAATGGATATGGACTCCTCCAAGGAGTACGGATTGTGTGGGAAGCCGGGGAAATGTCTGTGCTCTTGCTAGCTGAACCATTCAGAGAAAAAGATGGTTTTCACATCATTTAAATTCTAGGTATATCCGTGGTTGGCTTGTTTGTTTCTTTGTTTCTATTTTTTTCACCCCTATCATTTTTTCCCCAGCTCTATCATCTAGCTCAGATTTCATAAATAAATACTTTCCTCCGCCTGCCCGTGGTGGTTAGGGTGATTTTCAGATAACATCCCATCACGTTCCCCTTAGAGGCGTTGTGATCCTAAAATTGGGTCCAAACTCTGAAGAGCCCAGAGCTTTAACATGAGCTATAAAACACTTCAAGGGATAATAGGATCTGCATCCACTTTCCCTGCATGGATGAGCCGCCGCCGCGGAGGTCAGGAGAAGGAGAATTGTCTTTAATACCCAGCATTAAGCAGGAAAACTCGCGTGGCAGCGAAGACGGGAGTGTTCCTGACAGGCTGTGGTGCTGGAAAAAGCTTGGCAGGGATTTGGGGAAGCTCGGGAAGCTGGGAAGGGCAGTGGGAACGGGGCCATGGGCTGGGCTGGGCCGTGAATCCAATGAATCCAACGGCACAGGCAGAGAGGAGCTGACTCACAAAGGTAATTGATGGCCGCTCGCTCCGCACTCGCATTTTTCAGCCAGACCCCCTCGTGGAAAAAGAAGGATTTGTCCTCTCCTGGATGTTAAATGACGGTGAGATGAGTGGCCCAGGAATTATGAAGTCCTCCCTTTGCCTCCCTCTGGCTGCCAGCATTAATCAGGTAATTGTCTGGGCTGTGAGGCGCTTCCAGGCGCTCCTTCCTCCCGAGCTCGGCGTTAAATCTTAGCCCTGCTCTGGGCTGACTTCACCCCGGCTGGGCTTGGCTGCTGGGGAGTTTCTGGCTCCTTTATTGCACATTCCTGCATGGAAACAGAAGATGGAGTGAAGAGGGGTGGCTTTAGGGACACAAAACCTGGTGAGATGCCCTGGTCCTCTGCTCTTACGAGACCTCTGCTATAAAATCTCTTAAATAAAGGCGTTAAGCTCCATTTTAGCAGCTTGGTTTCTTACCCTACCTCCTCTAAACCTTCTGGTTCTGATGATTTCACTAATTTTTCTTAATTATCAGCCCAAATTTATTCATGAGCTCTCTGATCTTTCACTTCATGCGTTCATGGTGTCAGTCCTGCCATTCCTGCCTCTTGGTTGAGGAGGTTTGACCACCCTCCCTTGTTTTTGTGCAGTCCAGAGGAATTCTTCTGAGCGATAACTTTCTCCTGAAAATGAAACGTGGTGAACCTTTCCTCCTAAAACAGGCCTTGCTGCCCTTCAGTCACCTGATCAGCCCTTCCCTGTGTTTTTTCCCAGGAAAAGTTAATTTACGGAACACGGGTATCCCAAACTGCACACTGCATTTACCTCCCGACCAACACGAGAGGAGACTGTGCCGACCTGCACAGAAACTCAATTTCACACCAGCTACAGAGGCAGAGGCAGTTGTCAGGGAATACACGGGAGTGGGAGACAGATGGGAGAGGCTGGATGTTATTCCCAGGATCACGCATGAGACGGGATCCATCACATCTCGTACCACGAGGAAGCGGTGCCAGCACAGCCTCGGCTCTCAGGGGTTCCTTTTATGCATTTTTGAATCAGCATCAAAGCAATCACGGCTTGTACAGAGCTTGGAGAGAACAACCCCTGGGAGGAGTGGAGACAGCTGTGCCTGTGAGCCCGGGATCCTGCCCTCTGCAGGTGCTGCTGTCGCTGCTTTCAGCTGCTGCTCCACGGAGGGATCTCCTGGCAAACCCAGTACCTGCCTGGAATTTCTCTGGCTGGGTGTGGGCACAGAATCATAGAATTAGAATCATGGAATCACAGAATCAGAATTACAGGATGGTTTGGGTTGGAAGGGACCTGAAAAGTCACCTGATCACAACACCCCTGCCATGGCAGGGACACCTCCCACTGTCCCAGGCTGCTCCAAGCCTGTTCAACCTGGCCTTGGACACTTCCAGGGATGGGGCAGCCACAGCTTCTCTGGGCACCCTGTGCCAGGGTCTCACCACTCTCACAGTGAACAATTTCTTCCTAAAATCCAACCTAAACCTACTTTCTTGCAATTTAAAGCATAAGATGGGCACCTCTCTTTGGGCTAATCACCCTCAGCTGCCCTTACAGCCTGGGGAGTGAATAAAGCTTCTTGATTTAGGACCCAAACCTCTGACCTAGGATGTCAATGAAGTGAATGAAGCTTCTTGATTTAGGACGCAAAAGTTCTGACCTCAAAGAGTGCCAAGGATGGGATGCAGCCACGTGTTCTTGATCTGGCTGAAGACAGGTTGGAGGAGCCCTGTGGATATTTTCCCCTTTGAATGAGAGCTGAGAGTGAGCTGGAAGGCAGAACATCCACAGCAAAGGAGACTCGGAGTCTCAGGACCTGCAGGAGTCCTCCTGCTTCACAGCTGCCTCTCTCCCCATCAGGATTTTATCCACAGAGTCCTGAGGTGTTTTATATGCACCTGACATTCCTCACATTTCAGGCTTGCGTGGCCACTACGGCGTGGGGAGTAATTTTTCTCATGGTTGCTGCTAAGATTTCATCTCTGACAGTGGGATACACCTTGCTGGATATAATACAGGGAGCGGGAAGAATTTTGAGTGACTTTTTTGTCTGCCGAGCAGGGGTTGCAGCTTTGTAATGCTACACAAATAAGTTCACTGCTGATTTGTAAACAGGGTGTATTTGAGGAGGAGGAGCTGCAGGGTTTTCCTTTGAAGGCTCTTGTCAGCGCTGTCTGAACGCAGCTGGCAGACAAATGCAAAATGAGATTTGATGGCGTGAAGGGGAAGGTGGAAAATGAATGAAGGTGGAAAATTTAAAATGAAAATGTGAAACAAACTTGTCATGTTGTTTGTGGGTTTGGTTTTTTTTGGTGGGATGGATCGTCAGCAAAATGAATCATCTCAGGGTGAGGAGGGAGATAAGTCCTGCCCTTGAGACCTTTAAAGAACGAGCTAAAAACTTTTCCTGCCTTGTGTGCCAGGCTAGGACAGAGTGGTCAGATTTCCCTGGAGTCAGACAGGATCATGACACTTCTGGTTTTAATATTGCGGAATCTCACCTTGCGGGGCAGAGTCCGTGTTTATGGACAGGGAAAGGAAATCCAGGGGCTGTAAGGGCATCCTGAGAGCTTGCTGAGCAATAAGGGGAATTCTGCCTGGAAAGGCTGTGGCTGCTCCATCCCTGGGAGTGTTCATCCAGTTTGGATGGGGCTCAGAACAACCTGGCCTAGTGGGTGGCACCCACGGCAGGGGTTTGGATGGAGATGGTTGTTCTTGTCCCTTCCAACCCAAACTGTTCCGTGATCCTGTGTTTCTGTGACTCTGTGATTCTGTGACTCTGTGATTCTGTGACTCTGTGACTCTGTGACTCAGTGACTCTGTGACTCTGTGACTCCGTGATTCTGTGACTCTGCGACTCAGTGATTCTGTGATTCTGTGTTTCTGTGATTCTGTGGTTGTTTGGTTCTGTGGTTCTGTGGTTCTGTGGTTCTGTGGTTCTGTGATCCTGTGATTCCGTGATTCTGTGTTTCTGTGATTCTGTAACCCTGTGATTCTGTGATTCTCACTCACCCTGAAGAATTGGTCACTTGTCCCAGGGAATGCCTTTTCCCACCTCACACCTGTTCCATGGTGTCCCATGGGCTCCCAGGAGGTGCAGGCTCAGCCCCACTGGGGGTTCTCAGCTGTGTTTCCATGTCAGGAAGGGCAGTGCAAGGAAAGCAAAGCTCCCTGCAGGACTGACCAGTTCTACCTAAAACCAAAATTATGGCTGGAGCTCAAACACAGATCCTTGGCTCCCATCCTCATAGGTCCTGTTGTGACACAACCTTCCTCCTCCTCCAGTGGGAAATTCCAGACTGAGATGATCGGGAAGGAGGATGTTTTCCCCACATCTCTGATCTACACTGTGGACTGTGGAAAAGAGCCGACGCGCGATCCAGACACACCACAACTCACAAAGAAACTTCCCAGAAAACACACAAAACTTTCCAGAGGAGGAAAAAAACCATAAAATCCAGCTGACACAGCCCTGGGAATGTGTGGCTGTTGTCATTACTTGCCTGGTAAGGAGTCAGGACCACGCAGGGATCTGTCACTGCCAGGAGGCTCTTGAACATCTGCGGCAACTGCAGCAGCATCCGAATGAGGAGGGAGAGATTAATCATGCTCTGGACGTTCCTGGCTAATGCATCTTCCCTGGCAGCCTGCAGTCGGTGACAGGGATGTCCTGAACTCTGATTTGCAGTGGGCTCAGCAGGGACACCCAGACAGCTGGGAGGATCTGGCCTTAAATGGCTTCATTTAAAAGTTGCTCTCTGGTTAAATTGCTTTCAAATGTCGCTAACTTCTCCCTTGTTTTTCCCCCTTAATCCCAGCTTTGAGAGCAATGAATGAGCTTGGAAGTGGATGCAAGCAGAATTTGGAGCTGGAATAAAGGTTGGTTTCATTTGAGCAAAGCAATCAGCACAGGCAGCAGAGTTCTTTTGACTTTTAGGATCAGAGAATGGGGCTGCAGGTAGGGGATGTGACACATAAAAAAGGTGAAAAGGGAAAGCAGCTACAGCCCCTACAAACCATGGCTGGATCAGCCAGTGAGGATCTGCCTTCTCCACAGGTCCCAGCTCTTGTCCCAACATCACAAAAGGAAAAGGGAGGGAATGAACTGGGTCCATCAATGTGCTGCACAGAATCACAGAATTATCAAAGTTGGAAAAGACCCCCAAGATCATCAAGCCCAGCCTTTGACTGAACACTGCCGTGCCCACTAAACCATATCACAGAATGCCACATCCCCTCAGTTTTTGAACACTTCCATGGCTGAGAACTTTATGAGCTGTCCTCACAGAAGGATTTAAAGGTTTTTAGGCTTTTAATGTCAGCTGAAGGTACTGGAGTGGCTCATGGCAGGTGAAATAGGTGCTGGGTTTATGGACCCTGCCATTGGCTGTCTGCGGGACGCTGGCAGTGCTGGCTCCAGCTCCTGCAGACCCACTCCCACACAGATCATTTTCATCCTGGATCATGTTTGGTGCTGCCTGGAAGGTCAAGGTGACCTCTGTGCTTTCACCTCACACAAATGAGATTCACTCAGTTCCTGGAGTCCCTTAAAGGCTTCTCCTTTCTGAGCCCTCTGAAAAGGACGGAATTGCAAGGGATCCATCCCAGCTCCCGTTAGGAATAACCAATCTGTCTGTGCATCTGAGGGGCAGCAAATCCATCAGTGAACACCTCAGGGGAAGTGCCAGCAACGCTGATCAGATAAACTCCCAGGGCTGAGATGATGGAAGGCAGAGTCCTTGAACAGAGCGCAGGAATCGCCTGTGGAGGCAGCAATTCTTGGTGCCGTGGCATTTCACGGCTCCCTCACATTTTTGTTACCTCACAGATTCATGGCGAAAGTGGGGCTTTATTCAGTTTTGACACGATCATCTCTCTCTGCAAGACAGGCCATTTAGGGAATAAAGGTTGTATAACAGCATTTACCTGAAGGCTGTGGAAGAAGGGAATAAAACAGGGAACAAAAGAAACGGTTTCTGGCTCTCTGTGGAGGCAAAGGCACAGAAAACAAAGACCAGATTCAGCCAGATGGTCTCCTCCTTGTCCCATTGGTGTTTCCTGCTGCCTTCAGAGGTGAACAGGCATCCAGGACCAGGGAGAAATACCATGGAATAATCCATGGAAGGACAATGACACCTGACCTCAGGGAGAAGAGAGATTCCAGATCTAGAGTACCATTTCTAGGTAATTTTACTCCAAACCTTGATGGTGTGCTTATTCCATCTCCTCTGATGAACCAGAGCAGAGCTGTGGCCATTCCATGCTGGAGGAGAAATGGACACCCAGGAGAAGACCTGGGCTCGGGACAGAGCAAGACCACAAACCACAGCTCTCCCCAGGCACACGGGAGGGGATTCAAAGTCTCTGAGTCTTGGTTGTGGCACGACCGAAGAGCTGTTGGCAGCTTTTGCACCTGAACTCCACCGTTACAAATCTCCCCCTGCCTGGAACCACCTCAGCCTTCCTTCAGGGGGCTCAGGGAGCAGGAATTGGCACCTGGGAGCGCTCCCTAAGGCAGATGGGAGCGACGGCGAGCGGTGTCTCGGGCCATTAGCCCTGGCTCTGTGCCACCAAGCCCTTCTGCAGTGTGTCTGTCACTGTGATGGATGATGGCCCAGCTCAGCCTGTCCCCACCCAGGGACTCACAGAAACCTCCTCTGGGGGCTGGGGGCAGAGGAGGAATAATCAGTGCGTGAAGCATCTGTGGGGGAAGGAGGGAACATCCATCCCTGACCACCCATGGACATCTCCTGCAGCTGCGGAGCTGGGGAAGGACGGCTGGGGGTGGCACCCAGGGGAGGGGTCATTCCCTGGGGAATGGACATCCATGAAGGGACCTCCATGCTGGAGGTGCAGCGAATGTGGGTGGGAGACTGTCGCTGTTGAACCGCTAGCCGAGTGAAGAAATCGAGACAGTTGAGTGGCAAAATCCGACTTTATTATGTAGTTATAAAACTTATATAAGCTTTTCAAAGGTCGTCCGGATTGGGTCAATCCAAAACCTCCCCCTAGGCCAATTGGCCAGGCTAGAACTGCCCATGTTTTCCAGAGACTGTTTCAATAACATCTAAACCTTATCTTTATTTATAAAACATAGGAAGAAGAAGAGAAAAATTCCCATGGAAAAGAATCTGTGTTACCACAGCAGACAGAAAAACTGCTGGAGGAGCTGGGATGAAACGGAGCTGGGAAATGCTGCAGCCAGGTGGGTGGCAGGGATGGCACAAGGAACGAAGGGAGGTACCAATATCACCCATTAAATCAGGAAATGGTGGGTCTGACCCTGTCCCAGCCTCACAGCAGGGACAGGCAGGCAGGTTGGTGTCACAGATAGAAGCCGATTGCTGCAAGTCGCCAATGCTTTGCCAAGCCAGAATCCCAAATAAATCCGGCTGTGTTTGCTGAGCTGAAGGAATTTGCCCCAGGGAGGGGTGGCCATGGTGCAGGGAGGTCATGTCCACATATTTTGGGGAGGGTCTTTACAGGCCAGGACCTCAATGGCGCTTGGCTGTGTCACTCCGTGGTCTGAAGGAAGAATCATTATTTTTATTGTGCTTTTTGCAGTTCAAAACACACAGAAAGTGTGTGGGAGCCTTTTGTGGGATCAAGAGCTGTGGGGATAATTTAGGACCATGTGGTGAAGGGAGCAACACCTGGGGAAATTCTGGGTGTAAGAAATTTCCCAAGTGAACAGCCCTTGGACGGTTCATTCATAAAGGCAGTGGGGCTGAGCTGGCACACCCAGACTGCAGAGGGTTTGGAGAACCAGGGCCTGGAGATGATCCCAGCAAGCACAAAACCACACAAGTCTGAAATTTCCTAATGCTGCGTTAACTTGCTTAAAGCTGGCCAGAAAAATCCTGTGTTTCTTCAACTTCTTAAAAGAGGATGGTAAAGCCTTGATGTTGAGGTGAGTTTGCATAATTTGTGAACCATTTTTCACAGAATTCCAGGATGGTTTGGGTCGGAAGGGACCTTAAAGCCCATCCAGTGTCATGGCCAGGGACACCTCCCACTGTTCCATGCTGCTCCAAACCCCGTCCAGCCTGGCCTGGGACACTCCCAGGGATCCAGGGGCAGTCACAGCTTCTCTGGGCACCCTGTGCCAGGGCCTCACTGCTCTCACAGAGAAGAATTTCTTCCTAATACCCAATCTAAACCTATTTTATTCCAGTTTAAAACCACTTCCCCTTGCAAAGTGCCCTTTACAAGGACAACACACACCCCTGTAAAAAGTCTCCCTTCTTTGCCTTTCCTGTACAGGCAACAGCAGGGCAGCACCAGCCCCGTTACGGGATCCTGATTCCTCCTGAATCCTCCGTTTCAGGGACCCTGATTGTTATTAATGATAATAACAGCACTCCCAGGCCCTAATCAGAGCCAGTGCTGGGCTGGTTCCCGACTGAAACCCCACACAAGCACCACAGACACCTCTGAGAGCTCCCTGTTCTTCTGTGACACCCTAGGAAGGTGTCATTGACCTGACACCAGCACGAAAGCTGCTCCTTGGGATTTTCCCCAGCCTTGCTCTCCCAAACTTTTCCTTTTCCAGACAATATTTTAAATACGCCTTTAATTTTCCATATTTTCTCTGGACACCAAAATGCCACTTCTCCCTTCAAGCACTACTAACGTTACCCTGAAAGCAGAAATTTTGGCTTTGCTGAGTTATAAATCACTATTCAAATATTTCAGCACCTGTTTGATTTGTGTAATCCTATTAATTTCATTCAGGTTTAAGCCCTGTCAGTCGTAGAACCGAGGCCTGTGATGTGCTGTAAATTTGAAAGCATGTGAAAACATTTGTGCCCAATTTAAGAGCATGATAAAAGAAGAGTTTGATGTGCTGGAAACCCTTGAAAGCTGTGCAAAAACCACTCAGTTAAGGAAGTAGGAGATGGAGAAATTACCTGGATGTTATAATTCTGAATATATGTGGGGTGACATCGTTCAGAGGTGAAGAATGTAAAATTTTTGGAGAGCAGCAGAAAGAAAATACTCTGGATCAGCTGCTGGGAGTGAACCAAAAGCCTTGCAGGGAGCCGGATTCTGATCCTGACACCCAAAAACTCAGCTTGTAGCACCCAAAAAATTGTGTCTGCCCAGCTGGTGCCAGCCAGGAGTCACCTCATCACCTGAGCTGGGATTCCACCTCCCTCCCACCCAGCCCGGACTCCAAGCCCAGGAGCTCTGCTGCTGCTGCTGCTGTCCCCAGGAGACAATGAGCACATCCCAGGCAATCACTCATCAGGAGCCTCTTTGCTTCCACGGGTGCTGCAGCTGAGTCTGGGGTCCTTTGGGAACCCCTCTTGCTCGATTGTTCAGCTCTTAGGTGACCTTGAAAATATCGTGGATCTACCTAAAAAGTATAAAATCATTCTGCAGGCAACTTCACAGGCAATTTATTAGCAAACCCTGAATATGTGCTGGTCCAAATCACTTCATCCCCTTTCCCTCTCTGTGAAATAAACAGATTTTTCTGTTTACCGAGGTACAGCAGACTCGAGGCTGAAGTGGGAAGCCAAACACCCTCTCTTCAATATTGCTGCTGTCATCTTCGCTGTCCCCACAGGGTTTCTCTCAGCCATCACCCATCCCTGGCAATTTTCCTGGGCTGTGAGCACAGAGCTGGGACAGATCCCCCGGTGCAGGCGCAGGCAGTGGTTCCAATATCCACAGCACCGCAGAGGGAAGGGAGGGCCCGGCTGCTCTGCTCCTTCCCTGGGCAGAGACAGGGAGAGCCTGGCGAAGTTTGAAGCAGAACTTTTCATTACAAAATGCAATGATCCACAGCCCTCCGGGGCCCATATTATTCTGGGTTTTGTTCTGCCTCCAAAAGGTGCTGCTCAGCCCTCTCCCTTTCTCAGTGCTGAGGACTGTGAGCTGTATTTGCCTTCTCTTTTTTCTCATTGTTTGTCATTGTAAAGCCATCCACGGCAGAGGAAGAGAAGGGGAGGGATAATTCTTGGATTTCTCTTGTTAAAGCATTTCTAACACCCTGAATTATCTGCCCAGCCTCCAGGTGCTGCTGCAGAACCACAGGTTTCTGCATCACGTGTATCCCACATCACTTTGTGTTTCCCACGTCCCCCTGTGTGGGGCTGTTGGAATTTTTATCCCTCTTGAATCCAACTGATGGATCAACCTTGCTGATGAATTAAGGTGTGCAGGTTCCTCTGAGCCCAAAACAGCATAAAAACACAGTGAATGAACAAGATGTGCAACAAGGAGTAAGAATTTCATTTTACTCTCTTGCTGGCAGACATCTGGTGTGGCTCAGGCTCAGCTGGGAACCAGGAGAAGGCAGGAGATCCAAGGTGTTGGGACCAGCTCAGCCCAGCTAAGGAGGGATATTTTTAATTCTCTTCCATCACCTCATGTGTACAGGCCAAGGGAAAGAGAAGGGATCAGTTCACAAGACAAGGAAGAGAAGAAAAGCTGCATGCCCAGCACGCTGTGGGCTTGAAAGCTTCAGCACAAGAGTGAGCCCCGGAGCACTGCCCCAGCCTAAGTTATTCCCACTTCTTCATTCTTCTCTCTCCCGATGTTCTTCCCTTTGATCTTGACTTGATGCTTCTGAGGTTTGCATAATTTGCCCCTTGGGCAAGAGGAGGAGCTGCAAACCTTCTTTCCCTTTCCTTCCCTTCCCTTTCCTTTCCTTTCCTTTCCTTTCCTTTTCCTTTTCCTTTCCCTTTCCCTTTCCCTTTCCCTTTCCCTTTCCCCTTCCCTTCCCTTCCCTTCCCTTCCTCCCACCACCAGATCACCTCAAGCTGGGTCTTTTCTCATTTTAAAGACATTTCCAGGGTGATCCAGGGACATTTTCTTGCCTCAGAGGACTGGCCATGACTTTTCTCCAAAGGCAACTTCCCATGGAATCGTTGTGGTGCTGGTGGTTGGCAAGTTCGGAGTCCATGGTCAAGCCAGAGCAGGTTCGGTGTCTGAGGATGGCTCAGCTCCTTTCCCACATCCCCAAAACTCCTTGCTGGTGTCTTAGAGCACATTAATCCATCAGGGTTACTTGTCCTTGAAATAAATTGAGTTTGAGAGGTGCTTCCATGCTTTGCTGAGCTCACGGCAGCAAGGAGAGGAGAAGAGCTGAGCTGTTTCAGTCCTCAAACTGTAGATGACACGCAGAGATTCCTGCTGGACACTTCTGGAGTGATCTCTAGGAAGCAGTAGTACAGGTGAATAAAGGAAGAAACAGGAATTCTTTGCAAGGATCATGTTGTGACTGGAAAAGGAAATATTGCTTCACCAGCTATTATTGGCTTCACCATTTTCGAAAAACTTTTGGGGTTTTTCATCTCTTCTTGTCACTGAGAAAGGGAAAAATGCGAGATTTTTCTCAGCACGGGGAAGTCACCAGCGGGACCAGGGAGCAATGAGTGCTGAGTTTGGCTCTCTGTTCAGTGCTTGAAGGGTTAATATGGGCTTAAACCAAAGCAGAGATCCCAAAAACCTGCTCAGCAGGCCCAGGGGTAACTCCAAATCTTCCTTGTGTTCAGACTTCTCCTGCTGACAGCATCTCTCCAGATTAGGACCCTCTCTGAGTGCTGGGAGACAGCGTTTTCCTCCTCTTATTGCCACTGTTTTGAGTTTCACTTTGTCCTCGCTCCTCTGAGATGAGGATGTAGAGGGACTCCCACCCCAGGACAAGGAAATCCCTGCTGGTCTTACAGGAGCCAAAATCTAACCCTGAGAAAAGCCTCAGAAAGAATTTATCTTCAAAAACAGCTGATGGCCCCCGGCAAGCTTGAACTGTGGGGCTGGGCAGATTATTTTGGATGTTTAATTCAGATTTAACTCATCCCCCGGACTGAGAATTTGCCATTCTGCCTGTGAATTATGTCACGTTTCTCATCAAATCTGTGCTAGTCACATGTTTCTCAGCATTTCTGGAAACATTTCTGGAAACATTCATAACAGGATTTTTAGGGCCTGAATTGCTGCAAAAAAGCAATGATGGTTTGTTCTGCATTTAATGTTTAAATTATGATTTTTGTTTCTGCCTCCCAACTGGGCAGATTTTATTTTTTTTCCTCTTTTCTGGTTGTGAATACTCAAAGACACTGGCCAGGTGCCTGGAGCTGCGCACACTTTTCTGTTGCAGGTGGTTATCCTGAAAATATTTAAAGGAGATATTGGCAATGGTACAAACACTCGTGTTAAAGCAGAAATCCCACTCTCAAGCAAGTTGGCGAATTTAAAAAAGAGAGAAGGAGTTGAAAGGAAAAGTTTTCAATGTGAGAATCCCATTCAGTTGCAACAGTGACTGAGGAAATACGATTTTAAAGTCCAAATCTGCCATAAACCGGTCAGGTAAAATGCCTTAGGACCAGCCCACACTTCAAAAATAGATATTTTATTTCTTTGCAATTTTTATCTAGATTTAGATTGCAGAAAGGAATTGCGGGTGGAGAATAGATGGTTCATTGAGGGTTCTGCAGAGCTGGAGCGCAGACCTCATGTTCTCTCTCCTGGTGACTTCTGATGTCACAGAACCTGTCCATAAATGCCCTTCTTCATGGAAGGCAAGGTCTGCAGTGGCTCCACTGTGAAATAAGAATATTTGCTTCCTGCCTCCAGGTGTTGGAACTCCATGATCTTTAAATTCCCTTCCAACCCAAACCACTCAGTGACTCTGTGGCTGTCTTGGCTGGGTAGTGACATCTTTTATTTTACATGGCCCTGATGCCTTAAGATTCAGCTCTTATATTTCCCAGATCCTGCCCTGCTTTAGTGTAGAACTCTCAAACTCCCCACGGGCTGCGAGCTCCTGTTCTCCCATCCTGCTCAGACACAACAAATCCTCTCCAGGCTGCACTCAAGGACACCTCGTTGTTCCAGGCCCTGAAATATGGAAACTGAGCCTCTAAAAGGGGGGATGAACTTGGGGTAAATTCCATCATCACCTGAAATTGTCATTGGAGAATTAACCCTGATCTGTAAATTGATCAAAACTTATAAAAGTGTAAAAAACTCACAATCAGTCATTCATCTTGGGTGTGGCCTCTCCCGGAGAGGCTCTGAGTGCCCGAGGTGTCCCTATTGAAGGCCCTGCAATAAATCCCCATTTTATTCTCTTCATCTTGTCTGGCCTCTGCTCTAGGGAGACTCTGCTCAGGCATCAGCCCCAGTTAATCTGAAATCATCTGCCCAGAAGCATCCAGGGCTCCTTTGAGCCTCTGCAAGAGATCAGATGGGCCCTTCCCAGCACGTCCCTCACCCCAGCCCTGCTGAGCTGCTCAGCTGTGCCAAGGACACAGCTTGGGTTGAAGAGACCCAGATGTGAGCAGATAAAGGGGCCCAGCGGGATTAGGGCCGGGTGTGTCTGAGCTCTGAGAGCCTTCAGGGGCTCCTCCAGCCCCAGTTCAAGCAGTAGCCACAGGCAAGCAGTGCCTTGGGACCTTTCTGTGATCTAAGGCAGGGAAGGTGATCAGGTGAGTGGGAGAGGTCACCGGTGAGGAGGTGAGGGCAGAGCTGTCAGATCATCCTGGTCACAGGACACGGGATGAGCCACAGGATCATAAAATCCCACAATGGGGTCTTAAATATCATCTAGTGCCACCCCTGCCATGGGCAGGGACACCTCCCACTGTCCCAGGGTGCTCCAAGTCCCATCTAACCTGGCCTTTGACACTTCCAGGGATCCAGGGGCAGCCACAGCTTCTCTGGGCACCCTGTGCCAGGGCCTCCCCACCCTCACAGGGAAGAATTTCATCTTAATATTTAATCCAAACCTGCCCTTGGTCATTTTGAAGACAGTTCTCCTCGTCCTGCCACCCCATGCCCTTATAAAAGTTCCCTTTTGTAGCCCCTTCAGGCACTGGGAGGTTTTGTAGGATCTCCCTGGAGCTTTGCCTTCTCCAGGCTGAACAATCCCACCTCCCCCAGAGGGAAGCCTTCCTTACCTCGAAATTGCTGCTTTTTAGAACCAGAAAACCCCAAATGAATGCTCCTGTGAGCCCAGGACTGTTCTAGAGCTGTCTCAGTGTCCTCCGCCCCACGTGGGTTCCTGCAGCTTTCACGGGTCTCTTTCAAACCTCTCATAACAGAAGATTCCACAAGAAACGTTCAGCTGGCTGATGAGACACCCACCAGCCCTAGAGGTGGTTATAGGACGTGCCTTGAAGTTTATTTAGACATTTTCTCAGTCAGCTGCAGCAGTCTGGGTGTCCCTAATATACTCTTTTTTCTTTCATCATCCTCTTTTGCAGCTGAATGTCACAACTCAAAAAACAACCTCCTTCCCGCCCCTTTCATTCCCTCTCTGAAAAGCAAACTGATTTTTTTTAAAAAAATTTATTTTTAAGAATAATCCAAGCTTTACAGGACCTCTGCTGCCAGGCTGCTTCAGATATTCCATTGACAACTCCCAGCCAGATTTATCTCCAAGGATATTCGGTTCCTCCCGCTGGCATTATCCTTTTGCTAATTGAAATTTGGTTCTAAGGAAGAAAAATGAAAGATTTCCAAAGGGGACCAAGAAACAGCGAGGAAAAAAAAATAAACCAAAGCAAACCTCCGAGACAATTCCCCAGGCTAGAAATCTGCAACAATGTTTTGTTCCTTTCCCTCACAGCCAACTTCCCAAAGGGGCCGAATTATCAAATATTACATGGGGTAATCTTAGTAATTAAAGAATTTATACATATATATGAACCCCACAGTGCTGATCATGGGCCACAATCCAGTTTACAGAGCGCTTTTCTGCTGCGAGTCACCGAGACTCTTGCTGGTTTCCTATCAGTTGGCTTTTTAAAAGAGTTTGGAGTGGTTTTAATCCATTTTTCCCCCCAGATGTTTTGCCCCATAACATTTTGGGGTTTGTTATATGGCTTAAAGTCCACATGTGACCCCACCTGTATTTTTGACTGGTGGAAGAACCTGTTCAGTGTGCTGCTTTCAGAGTCAGGAGCACAAGATTCCCTCAAAATTTGCACCACTTGTCAGGAAAAACCATTCCAAGTGTTCTGGAGCTGCTGCCTGAGTCAGAGCACCAGGAACCCTTTGCCTTTTCAGCTTTGAACTCACAAGAACATTCAAGTTTAAACAAATGTGACAAATTTGCTGCTGGTTTCTCTGTGGTTTGACAGGAGTCCAACTCCCTCCTGCCTTCAAGGGAGTTGGTGAAAATTTATATCACAAAATACACAATGGGTCATGAAAATGATGGAGAAGGCCCAGAAATCTCTGAGCCCCTGGGCAATTCTGCCCTGTCATTTCTCCTGTGGGGATGCCCTGCACTTCCAGGTGCTGCTTCTTGGCCTCTCACACCAAATTTCTGAGTTCAGGAGGCTGAGAAAATTCTGGTGGAAGAGAAAAGGGGATGTTGAGATAACATAAAGTGCCCAAACCCATTTTTATCTGATTTATGCAGACGGACCAGCTGCTTTGGTGGAAGAGGTGGTGAGATCTAAACACCACCCAAGTTTTGGACCAGCATCTTCCAGTCCCAGCTTTGTGCCTAGAAAATCCTTCCTTTCTGGATTTTATCTTCCCTTTGCTGAGGTTCTGAGGATATTTCATTATTCCTGCCAGCTCTGACTTCCAAGGGATTCACAGTCTGGTTGTTTATGAACTACTGAAGGGAACATTTGGGAAAAATGAACCACCTCGGAATCCCAGGGTGCCCAAAACACCCCACAAACAGAACAAGGTTGGAATCAGTTTTATCTCACTTGTAACGCTGAAATGTTCCAGACTGGCTTTCTGCTTGTAAATATCTCCATGTAAATGCCAGCAAAATTATAAAGGAGTGTCTCCAACCCCCTCCTTACCCCCTAAACCATAAAAAAAGAAAATGCAATTAAAGGAAAATACCTTGTTTGGCCCAATTTGAAAAGAAGCAGGGTATATTTTCATTGAGGAGGTTTAATGTGGGTTGGATGTTTGCAGTCTGGCTCGTGCCAGGGAATGGGTTGTGGATAAAAATGGGATTGAGGAGCAGAGGGAGTGCTGCTCTCGCTCTCCAGGGTGAAGGGAAGGGGTTTAGATGTGAGTGCTCAGCTGTGGTCTGGTCTGTCAGACACACACTGCTCTTGTGTCTCTATTAAGAAGGGGAAAAAGGAGAAAGGAGATGCTGAAGATCAGATGGGTGGGGAAAGTGAGGAGACCTGGGTGAAGCCTGGAAGCCCCATCCTGTGAAGATGGAAGAAGGGCAGGGAAAAGGGTGAATTTACAGCCTGGCACGCCCCCAGACGGCTCCTTGCGTTTGTCCTCCTGCAGACAAACAGACCCCCTTTGAATGATGGGGCTGTAATTCCACTTGGGGACGGTGGATGGGAAGAGGGGGGGAGGCTGTGAGAGCTGCTTGGAGGTTTATGACCTCCCCAGAAGCCCTGGATGGAATTCCAGCCCCATAACTCACAGCTGCCTCTTCTGGATCCAATTCACCGGAGGTCTCTGATGTGGAAGTTGAGATGGAGTTGGGAGCTGTGCCTTGCCCCTGCTGGGGAGTTAATCAGATTTGCTTTGCTAATGCAAAGCAGGGCAGGTTTATGAGCCCGTTTCCCCGGGTTCTGGGGCACTGGGAAAGCTCAGAGCAAACCTGGGTGCCGTTAATGTAATTGGATCAGTGTCTGCACTTCTCCCTTCATGGCATTCATCACAGAGAGCACAGGGCCAGAGCCCTGGCCTGGCCCCCGAGGTGACCCCGATGAGCCCTGGAGATTTTCCATTTTGCTCTTCCCAAGGGCTGGGAGCTGCCTGCAGGTTTGTCCTGTGCTGCAGGGGAGCGAGACCCAGCTCAGCACCACCAGAACAGGAGATTTGGGCAATTCCACACCTGTGGACCTGCCCTGTAACTCTCCAGAGAAGAACAGGTCCCGGTGGTCCCTCAGGGTCTGTATTTTGGTACCCCTGTGCTCCTCTTACTGAACAGGACACCATGTCCAGGACGAACTCAACACCAGCCAGTGGTGTCTGAGACAAAGCTGGGGTGTCCTGGGATGTGTCACTTGTTCCAGTGGATGGATTTCCCTCTGGCATCCTCTCTCTGCCCCAAACTTTGTGTTTCAAAACTTGAATCCAACTTCAGGCCATTTCTTGGGGCTCGTTCTCTTCCCCCCACCAGCCCTGAACAGGCAAACACCACCCTCTCACATTCATAACAGACTGAACCTTTAAAGCACCTCCTTTCCCAATATTTTATTGCAAACACCTCCTGACCCAGCAAACCTTTTCCCAGAATTTTTTTGGTCTCGCTGCGTATATCTGACCCAGCAAAGCCACTGTCTTAGAGCTTCCAGGGCAGAGTCAGCCAGACTGGATACATTTTTATCCATGAAAGGGAAAAAAAATCCATGACAGATTCTCATCCCCAGCTGTGCCTGGCCATTCTGTGGGAGAAAATCATCCAAAATTATGCTGGGGGTCTGCTAACAGCTGAACACCACAGACAGCTCAACACAGAGCCTGGTGCTCCACCTTGGCCTTCTTTTATTTACTAGCACAGATGTAGGCAGGAAAAACACGGCGCCTGCTGGTGTTGTCTGCTTGTCGTGCTCCTGCCCACACCATGTTGGCGTGTCAGGAGCTGTGACGAAGTGCTGACCTGCCTGCCTGTGTTGTAGGAACGAGGGCTGCATCCCATATGGCAAACGGGAGGAAAGCTGGCCTGCCGAGAAGTCTTGGCATCGGGTTTGGTTTGGGGAGTTATGAGGTCAGAGAGAACATTTCCCATCAGGCTTTATGAGAAGGCAGGAAATTCAAAGGGGTAAATAATTCTAATAATAAAAATAAAACAGTTGTTCTCTCATTTCTTTTTTCCTTGAATATCTTAGCTGAAAGCAAAAGACCAAATTGATTCCTGCTTTCCTCCCAAATGCTTGCTGGGTTGTGGGAACACGCAGCACATGGCAGAGAAGCTCAGGGCTCTGCTGTGTGTGCAACAAGAGACTTTTCCTAAAACAATTACAGCAAAAAAGGTCAAAGGAGAGCCACTGCTGGGATTCATCCCACCTGGCTTTGGGAAGGCTCGGTGTGATCCTCTGCAGCTGGGTGAGCTCCTCCCCAGAGCCAGCCAGAGGAAACAGCATTTCCCTCTGTCAGTCACTGATCTGTTTGAGCCAGCGAGGCTGGAATGACATGAATTGGATCCTGGAAGTGTCACCAAAACCGTGGGAAAAACAAAAACTCTCCAACAACATTTTAAGTGTTAGAGAATCAAGGCATTGCTTTATTTCTGGCCAGGATGTGCCACAGAAATGATTTCATCCACACACAGCCCGGCTGTGCAGAGAAAATCATTCCATGACACAGGGATTTTACCTGATTTTTCCCAAACTTTATACAGTCAAAACCCACAGAGACCATGTTCATTCGTCCCAAGTTATGGAATTCTGAGTATTTGGTTTCTTATTGGTTACAGATCTTCTTTGCTTCTGATGCTAATTAGGTCTTGATTGCTGGGTTCTCTGATCAATCTTTTCCCAGAATAGGCTCCTCCCTCTCTGCCAGGGCTGTTGTGTGGTGTTGATGATTCCTTACTGGCCCTTGCTGGCCCTTGCTGGTTGTTCTCTCTGTGGATCTCCTGTGCTGCTCCCAGGCTGGGGAGATGCTCATCAGGCCTCCCCCCAGTTCATTCTGGGATTGTGAACGCTGACTGAAGTAAAAAATTTTAAACTTGGTGTATTTTGCAACAGAAGGGCCCAATTCTCACTGGTGGCTGCAGAGTGGGACAGGAAACCCCCACAGGAGAAAACACCCACAGCCACTCAGAAAACTCATCAGAAGAAGAGGTGATTTTGCAGGGATCCTGCTCGGAGCAACCTGGGCTAGCGGGAGGTGTCCCTGCCCATGGCAGGGGTTGGAACTGGAGCATCTTTAAGGTTCCTCCCAACCCAAACCATTCTGTGATTCTATGGATAAAACCTCATCGATCCCAGGATCATTTTCTTGCCACTCCATAAGCTGGAAAGCCGAGATCCTGGAGCTGGCAGGTCCTGCAGGGCAAGGGACTCAGAGCTGTGATCCCTGTCCCTGTCACCACCTGGGGCTGGACACAGGGAAGGGATCCCTTGGACAAGTGAGACCCAGTGGGCACGAGAGAGCTGCTGCTGGGATTATTCTCTGCTGGACCAAAAAAACCCCAGTTTGGGGACTGCTGAGGGGAACATCTTAATACAATCCAGGCAGCTGAAGCTGGGAAGCGTCAG